>JBAMJV010006342.1:0-95483 GCA_037951105.1 Echinarachnius parma | reverse complement strand
CAAAGTGTGCCTTCCCATAAAGGCCCGGTCACATATCACCGGATAGCGTAAACGGATGCCCGACGAATAGAAAATTTGCGAAATCAAATTATCCGGTGGTGAAAGTCGTCTCCATTGCTTCATGCATACAATTTTGCCGGACATGGCCTGACAAGCAATGGGCTAGAAACGCATACGAACGGAGACGAACGGATTGAAAATTTTTTACGCTATCCAGTGATATGTGACCGAGCCTTAACCTATTTTCAGCTGCACGTAGGCCTAGAAAATGTTTTCTGAGCATTCTATTTTTTCCCCCTTTTGTGGTGGCGACAAAGAGAAATGATATTTATGTGCGATAATTGATAAAGATCGTTCGCCTCCGCGATTGTTGAATCGTTTCTAACAGACAGATGTGTATTGTGGATTGCGGTACATTCATGGAAGCAGTCATAAAAGGCACCAAACTAGGTTAATCCATACATTACCAATCAATGGTAAGGGCTACATAATTAGAATAAAGATAATATCTGTGGTACGTACAGGTTTAAACTATGATAATTCTGTCACAGCCTTTAATATTGGGGAAGAAAAGGAAAGAAGGAACACAAATTGATTTTAAAAAATGAATGTAAGCAGTAAGCTTCATTCTGATATTGTTCAGTCTCAGGAGCAGACTTCAAATTTGGGTTGTGTTTTGTATGTGAAGAGAAAGAGGTTCAAAACTAGTGTGCTTAGTTGCACGTAAGCATCATCAATATTTCAATTCGGTATCCAAAAGATCAGACTGCATGCATGTATTTCTTCCTTTTCTTGACGATGCTGTCAAACATCTGTAGCTCCTTCTAAAAATCATTTACCATGCAGAAACAAAATGCATTATGCAGAACCTGTTTTGAGTGGCTGCCTGTCTACAGTGGCTACATGTACCTATTTGGAGTGGCTGCCTGTCTACAGTGGCCACCTGTTTGGAGTGGCCACCTTTCTACAGTGGTCACCTGTCTACAGTAGAGGGAGGAGGGAGGAGAATATCAGAAGTAAGGGAGAAACAGAGAGATGGATAGGAAGAAAGAGATGAAAAGAGAGGAGGAGAAGATATAAATTGGAAGTAAGGGAGAAACAGAGAGACGGATAGGAAGAAGGAGAGGAAGGGAGAGGAGGAGAAGATATAAATTAGAAGTTAGGGAGAAACAGAGAGATCGATAGGAAGAAGGAGAGGAAAAGAGAGGAGGAGAAGATATAAATTGGAAGTAAGGGAGAAACAGAGAGACGGATAGGAAGAAGGAGAGGAGAAGAGAGGAGGAGAAGATATAAATTAGAAGTTAGGGAGAAACAGAGAGACGGATAGGAAGAAGGAGAGGAGAAGAGAGGAGGAGGAGGAGATATAAATTGGAAGTAAGGGAGAAACAGAGAGATGGATAGGAAGAAGGAGAGGAGAAGAGAGGAGGAGAAGATATAAATTAGAAGTAAGGGAGAAACAGAGAGACGGATAGGAAGAAGGAGAGGAAAAGAGAGGAGGAGGAGATATAAATTAGAAGTTAGGGAGAAACAGAGAGACGGATAGGAAGAAGGAGAGGAGGAGGAGATATAAATTAGAAGTTAGGGAGAAACAGAGAGATGGATAGGAAGAAGGAGAGGAAAAGAGAGGAGGAGGAGATATAAATTAGAAGTTAGGGAGAAACAGAGAGACGGATAGGAAGAAGGAGAGGAGGAGGAGATATAAATTAGAAGTTAGGGAGAAACAGAGAGATGGATAGGAAAAAAGAAGAGGAAAGGAGAGTACAAGATATGAATTAGAAGTTAAAGAGAAACAGAGAGACGGATAGGAAGAAGGAGAGGAAAAGAGAGGAGGAGGAGGAGATATAAATTGGAAGTTAGGGAGAAACAGAGAGGTGGATAGGAAGAAGGAGAGGAAAAGAGAGGAGGAGGAAATATAAATTAGAAGTAAGGGAGAAACAGAGAGACGGAGAGGAAGAAGGAGAGGAAAAGAGAGGAAGTAAGGGATGAAAGGAGAGAGTTAGGGAGGGATAGGGTGAGAGATATACACTAAAAGAAATATAAAGTGAGGTAGAAAGAAAGAAAGGCAGACAGAGAGAAGGGTTAGAGATAGAAAGAGATGGAGAGAGAGAGAGGAAGATGGGGGAAGGGAGAGAGGAGGAGAATACACATATTAAAAGTAAGGGAGCTAGAACATGAGAGAGTGATATGGAGATAGGAAGGGGGTGAGAAATATGCTAAAACAAAAGATAAAGTGAGTTAGAACGTAAGAAAGAAAGAAAGAAAGCAAGAAAGCAAGAAAGCAAGAAAGCAAGAAAGCAAGAAAGCAAGAAAGCAAGAAAGCAAGAAAGCAAGAAAGAAAGAAAGAAAGGGAGAGAGGGGGAGGGAGACAAATTATGATCTTCTCATTGATGGATATCATATATATATCATTCCAGTTTTGTTTTTATAGCCTGTCAATTCAATAGTGACATTACACAGGGTGGCGCTCATTTACAAATATACGGGACAATAAAAGTACAAAATGAATTGAACCAGGTTGTGCCTGGTGAACTCTGGGTTGGAAAAGAAATGTGATTTCAGCAGTATTGATGTATTGATGATCATTTCTATTGTCGTTCACCGAGCATTACGTGCAGTACAGGATGTGATCATTTTTTTTAAATTCCACATGCTTTAATAAGTCGGGCCTCGACGCAAACTCTGTTTATATAGTGGCCCTTTTGGGCCAGTAACTTAAATTTCCATCTTGACTTCTTGTGGCCCGAAACAAACATTTACTAGCCCCCCCCCCCCCCCCCCCAACAAAATGGCTTCAACTAGCTAACTAGCTTGAATTCAGAAGGTAAGGCCTCGACGCAAACTCTGTTTATATAGTGGCCCTTTTGGGCCAGTAACTTAAATTTCCTTCTTGACTTCTTGTGGCCCAAAACAAACGCTTACAAGCACCCCCTCCCCCCCCCCCCCCAAAAAAAAAAAATGGCTTCAACTAGCTAACTAGCTTGAATTCAGAAGGTAAGGCCTCTACACAAACTCATGTTTGTATAATGGCCCTATTGGGCCAGTAAATTCAATTTTCTTCTTGACTTCTTGTGGCCCGAAACAAACATTTACTAGACCCCCCCAAAAAAAAAAAAATAAAATAAATAAATAAATAAATAAATGAATAAAAAATAAAAAATTACATTTCATTGCCAAACTGGCTTCAACTAGGTAATTAGCATAAGAGTGTTGAGTAGGATTGAGATAATCGTTAGGGGTTAGGTTAGGTTAGGGTAGGTCAGGGTAGGTCCAGTTAGTGCTAGGGTTAGGTTAGTTAAGAATGAAAGGTGAGAGGGAGTGAGAGGGTGGATGGATGAAGACAGTGGGAAGAAAAGGTGACAAAAAGGAGAAGATTAAAAGAAGATTAAGTGATTATAAAGATCGTTTTAATACTGCATTGCATATGAAATGTTGAGTTTTGAGAATTCCTTTCATTTCCACATTTTAAAAATGTAGTGGCCTTGTGTCTCCTCATCAGTGAGCTATGGTGTAAAGAACAAATGGAGAACCTCAGAAATCCATAATTCAAAAAATAGAAATGGCGTAGCGTTGTATCCGTGAGCTAATTATATACCACTATATGTTAGAACAAAGTTTACTAGCTTCATCTGGTGCATACTGTCTTGTTTAGCTATGGGGGAAACCAAAATGTGAAGACAATTGAAAATTGAATGCATTGGCAAAACACTCTTCTCTTCAAATAACCTAATAACAGAGACCTCATAGATAATGTGGCCAGACTTCAGCTCATCTTTTTGTCTGCTCAATCAGAGAGGTGGCTCAATATGCGATCAAGATTTGAAACCTCCCCACCAATCTAAAAAAAAGTGTAAACAAAGTGCCTCTGATCATTTGTTGAAAATGAGCACCGTACTATGTGCATGCCGACAAATAATAGTAGAGGTGCACAGTGTTATGCAAACATGCACCTATGTATTGTATGCGACTCTGAATGTGCTTGCTCATGCAGACTCAATTGCCCCATTTTTTCTTTTCTTTCCTTTCTTTCTTTTTTTTATCTCTTTATGACTGGATTTTTATTGAATGAGGATCAACAATTTAGTGCAAGATTGCACGTAAGCAACATGCATGTATAGTATGGGGGAAGCTAGCCTCATAAGGGCTAATTGGAGGGGGGAAATTGCCCCCCTCTCAATAAATACATGGGGGCTCATTGCGAAGTTGCCCCCGAAATGCCAAAACGAGCCCCCCAAAGTCATAAAATAGCCCCTTGGCCTTAAAATTTGCATAGAGTTTAACGCAAAACAACTTTTATAGTGTTTTACAGGAAAACTTGAAAAGTAGCCCCCGAAAAATAAATATTAATTTTATTTCCCTGCTCTCATCACAGAAGCCCCACTTTATACTTACCCCGTGTAGAGAAAAGTAATGGTCAAGGGTCTACATAGTTTTTACATCACTATTCGTCGAAATATCATAGTGCTATAGCCTATATATACATCACGTATGTACTCTGCAATGAATCCAGCACAAAAAAGAAAAGAAATACAAATATAGATGTAAAAATGCTTAGTTATCATTTTATTCATATTTCCATTATCATTTGTCATTTGGGATCGATTTAAATTGATCAAGCTTTTTCTTGTCCATCCTTTTAAAGCATCTTTCAAGACTGGTAGTGGGGCTTTAAGACGAGTCCATCAAAAATGATTGGCTCGACGAAAAATTGGGACTGGCCTACATTACCTGATGAATGTACACAAAAGGCCTACCCCATTTTGTAAAGGCCCGGTCACATATCACCGGATAGCGTAAACGGATGCCTGACGAATAGAAAATTGAGAAATCAAATCATCCGGTGGTGAAAGTCGTATCCATTGCTTCATGCACAAAACATTCCGCCGGATAGAACAACTTACATCGCCTGACAATAGACGCATACAAATAGAGATGAACGGATTGAAAAAATTGTACCCTCCGTCCAGGTATCCGTTTACGATATCCGGTGATATGTGACCGTGCCTTAACCCTTTTAGCACTTCCCTGTCTTCTCAATAAATCAGGCTATTTATCCCAGCGATTCCACAATGCCTGCCCACTTGTAATGGGAGCATTAGACTCATTGGAGTCTGCCAAATCCTTTGAGTGGGCCAGTGGCGTAGCTAGGGGGTTTGGATGGGAGGGGGAGGGGGGGGGGGGGGGTTAGTGGGCTATTGCCCCCTCGCCTCGCCCCTTGAGTTACATCTTGTCCCTCTAAACTGCACCCCTCCTCTAAATACCGTTTTACTGTATAATGTGCACAAATTCTAATTTGTGAGCATTTATTGTCTGATAAACCAGGACTGTAGAAGACAAGTTGTTCGGTTAACCTGTCTCCTTAAGAATACAAGTCAATATTGCTGACTTATCCACCCTGCCTACATTAGTTGTTGCTCTGTTGGACAACCTAAGAAAAGCTTCAGGTTGCTGGGAATAACCTTTGATAGAAGGATATCCATAACATTTGAGTAAGAGAAATATCTATATTATAATAAGAGGACGGTGTTGGTGTCCGTGTGTTGCTGTCCGTCACGGTAGTTTTCGCGTATATTTTTAGCTGGGCGATGGATCTGACGTTAGTACGCAAGATGTGCGAGATCCTTTTTAACTAAATTTCGCGATATATCAACAAATTTCGCAGGTCCATTAAGTAGGATTGATACAATTTGTTTTGCCTAGCTATTACGGTAGCTGCGTACGGCAATGTTGCACCACGGAGGATGTGCACATGCAATTTGACAAGCCAGACATCATATGCGCATGCGCACATTCAGTTCAACTGCTGCTGAACTGAAGTTGGTATCTGTCTGCGCCTTCATCACTCAAATTCAACTTTGGAAAAACTGCCGTATCTCTCTTGAAACCTTACCAAAATTCATATTTCATATACCAAATGAAAGAAGAATAACCTATTGTTACTGATAAATATAATATTTGAACAAAATAACGTGAGAAAATATCGGAAAATAGGCATGATCCATACCGCAAAAAAATAAAATAAATCGTCTGAAAAGTAGAGAATTTCATTATTTATCACCCGTGGGCAAAGCCGAAACTTAAATACATGATTAATCATACACTTATAAGACTTAACACCAAATACCCTCTGAATTTGTGTTTTTCTACAGGCCGGGTCGATCATATCGGGGAAAAATCCCCAACAATGTCGATTACGACTCGGTAATTGTCTCGCGCGATGAGGCAGTGGCAGTCCCAACAGTACATTTTCGTGTAGTGTGTTAAGCGAGTTGCAAAGTATAATTTACTGTGCTGGTAGTGCGCCGGTATTAGTTCACACACTGCAAAACGAGTGTCAATTTCCAACTCTGGAAAGACAATTCAATTGTTCTTTTTTGTGATGTCTGGAGTCATTTCTGTGCTGCATGAGTGAATTACTGAATTAATTATGATCTGATCGTGCTTTTTTGTTGTATATGCTGATGTTTGGTGCGTGATGGAGATAAGACAAAAAAAAAATTCTCAAAATTTGAAGAAAAAAAACACTTGGATTTTAAATGCTTTTTGTAAGTGTCTACTCGAAGTGTACTATACGTATTTGTTTTTGCACTTAAGCAGTGGCATACCCAGGATTTTTTAAAGGGGGCCTTTTAGTCAGCGGGCCTGGGTAATTTCAAAGCCGACACCAACAATTTTTGCCATTTTCAAAACCGAGGCCATGGTTTTTCAACATTTTTGAGGCCGGGATCACGGTTTTACGACATTTTCAAGGCCGAGACCACGGTTTTTCGACATTTTCGAGGCCGAGACTACGGTTTTCGCACTTTTCGAGGCCGAGACCATGAAACATAAAAAAATGTAAAAGCCGAGACCAACAATTTTTGACATTTTCAAGGCCGAGGTGACGGTTTTTCAACATTTTCGAGGCCGGGATCACGGTTTGTCGACAGTTTTGAGTCCGAGACAACAGTTTGTCGATATTTTCGAGGCCGAGACTACGGTTTTCGCAGTTTTCGAGGCCGAGACCAACAATTTTCGACATTTTCAAGGCCAAGGTTACGGTTTTTCAACATTTTTAAGGCCAAGGTTAAGGTTTTTTGACATTTTCGAGGCCGGGATCACGGTGTTTCACCATTTTAGATTCAGAAACAACAGTTGGTCGATATTTTCGAGGCGGAGACTACGGTTTTCGCAGTTTTCGAGGCCGAGACAAACAATTTTCGACATTTTCAAGTCCAAGGTTACGGTTTTTCGACATTTTCGAGGCCAGGATCACGGTTTGTCAACATTTTTGAGGCTGAAACGATGAATTTTCAACATTTTCGAGGCCCGAGACTACGGTTTTCGCAGTTTTCGAGCCCGAGACCATGAAAAATGACAGTCGAGACCGCTTAAATTTGGTATTGAGACCGCTTAAATTTGGTCTCGAGACTGCTAAAATGTGGTTTCGAGACCAGTTAAGATTTGAAAAGGGGGGGGGGGGGGTTCAAACCCCCCAAAACAGACTTTTTTTTTTTTTACTACAGTCTACTATTGTCTAATATACTACTACTGATGCTACTACTATTATATCTACTGCTACTACTACTACTAACAACAATAATACTTCTACAGCTTCAACTACTTAACCATGTTTACTGTTTTGCTGCCCATCAGTATTATGAATCTGTATACTATGTTTAGTGACTGGTGCTGAACTTGAGGAAATGCTGACCACTGATAACTTATTTATAACTTATTTAACTAACAATAATTTTAGAATCCATTACTAAACCAAATGTTTTTTTTTACACTCGGACATATACAAAAAATAAAGAGTTACAAAAATATAACTTTCAACATATCTCACTCAAAGATCTGGTGACGGGTAATTTGCTAGTTCCTCCTAAATGGAAAATATTGCCCTCTAATGGAAATAAGATCTCTTTTTTGTTGGAGAAAACAACAAACACAAATCTACATCACACTAATTTCTATTTTTCTTTAAGGTTGTCTTAAATGATCTTAATGGAGACATTATAATAGATTTTCTCTAATCCCACCTACCCCACCCCACCCCCCCCCCCCCCTTCATGTGAATTGGCTCTTGCTTTACCACAAGAGGGGGTACTTTTATTATGTTTTAGAGATGAGTGAGCTACGAGGGTTGCACTCTCATTCGCCTTCAATCTTCATCTTTGGCGACCCCAACAAAAATAAAGGAAGATGAAAGTGTAAAGTTGTTATTTTTATTTTAAAAAAACCTCTGCTATAGCTATTTTCCCATCTATACCTGCAAGGCTTTTATGGAGCTGGATTAAAAGCTGGTAAATATGGATGCCTATTTCATTTGTTGACTGCTTTCAAATCAAACCGTCATCGCCGTTTTATTTATTTTTTCAACCTGCTTCACAGCTTTTCAGTTTTCGCCTGACCGAGTTTGGCTTTGTCCCGTCTCTTGTGGTTTGAATGGGAACCAATTTCAGTAGTGAAACCAGGCTGATCAACCCAGATAAGGGGGGTGGGGCCAGGATGGGTGGGGGGGGGGGGGGTTAATACATCCTTATCTTATTTTATTGAAGATGATATGTATTTATGGTGGGGAGGGGGTCAAGAGTAGGGGTCAAGAAGCTACAGAATTATATTGGATTTTGTCATTTTAATGGGGAAAAGGAGTTTCTTGTAAAATGTAATTTTAGTGGTTAAAACTTGCTCTTATCATTGAAACTAATATTCATCATTCGACCATGCTTAAATTTTAAAAATATATCTTTAATATAAGAAGGCTGTTTTCAGGTTAAAATTACTCTGCATGGGAGGGGGGATATTTGCACCCATTCCCGCCCCCCCCCCCCCCCCCCCCCCCCCCCCCCCCCACTGTCAATAGGAGCCAATTTTGCCTATTTAAGGGAATGAGGATAGAATGGATGCTTTATAGGAGCCATGAATAGGTGTTGGCACAACATGGCATATTATACTAGTGCATCAAATGGAGAGGGAAATAGGAGACCGTGAATGGTCTTAAAAAGTATGATTTGTGTCCCATTTAAAAAGAAAGAAAATTACATATTCCTCTTGCATTTTAGAGTTGAAATTAAATATAACTCCACATGTTTTACAAAATATATGATTTTGTGAATAAATGAAAATCCATTACATAAAGCATTTGTAATCAAACACAATTTTGCGCTTCGTTCTCTTTATGTAATGGATGGTAGGAAGGGTTGGTATTTGCAAAGTTGCAATTGATCGCAAAGCTGCATTTGATCGCAAAGCTGAAATTGATTGCAAAGTTGCGTTCAATAGAAAAGTTACATTTGACAACTCTGCAATTGTTCCGTTATTCTCTGTACACCACATTATGGTAGATGTAGTCTAAGTAGATGCAGCAGCAGCAATACTGACATATTTCATACTCGGTCCTGAAATGATAATGGATAGATCCCTAATCTGACCTATTTTTGGTTTGCTTTATGGATCTTGAATGTGAGGTATACGCTACTTTTTTAAAAAGAATACTGTTCATAAGTACTCATTCTAGCATGGTATATGAGATGCCTTGATCATACATGTCATTACCTATGTGATATTAAATTTGTAAGTTGTAACACTAACAGTATGTGTGGAATATAGTTGTCTGTATGTGTAATAAGCTAATTTACTTGATTAGTTAAAGATATTGAATTATTCAAACCATGTTGGTACTTCATAATAGAGCAGATCAGAGATTTGATCGATTCGTGTTATTTATGAATTATGTAATGAAATGTGATGATGATTTTCACTAAATTGTGCTAGTTTTATTTTGTTTTGTTTTTTACTTTTTTTAAATTTATTTAAAAATGAGAACTAAACCAGTTTCTTTTATCTTTCCTTTTGTGATACAGACGTGCAATAATCAAGAACCAAGATCTTAGACCGGCCACGCCCCTCACCCAGTTGCTAAGTGATGACTTCTGGGGCACGCCCATCAGGCACAGTGGTTCACACAAGTCGTACCGCCCTCTATGCGTACTTTCTTTTCGACTCAACTACGCGATTGGGGAGCTCGACCCTTTTGGCTACCACCTCGTGAACGTTTTACTCCACGTCGTGGCAACGGGATTATTCGTCAACGTTGCAAGGAAATTCTTGGGGAGAGGGCGCCCTTCGTCACTTGCAGCAGGGCTACTGTTTGCATCACATCCGATCCACACCGAGGCAGTCGCTGGTGTCGTCGGGAGGGCGGACGTGGGAGCATGTATCTTCACGTTGCTGTCGTTTTCCTGTTACGCAAAATACTGCGAATGCGCCTCATCACTGTCGTTACATTCTCACACGCACAGGCATGTGTCACAATGTGATTCTTCGCCGCCGCAAACAAACAAACGCATTTCGCGTTGTGATAATTTGTCGTCACATCCCCACAGACACGAGTCAACTGATGTAAACGACAGAGGAAATGCACATAACAGGACTCGATGGAGACAACACTGTGTCGTCTTTTGGGCCCTGAGTGCCTTATGGACGCTCTGCGCAACTTTCACGAAAGAACAGGGCGTCATGGTCGTTGCAATAAACATAGCCTACGAGCTGTTCGTGGTCCACCGAATTCGCATCAGGGACCTGCCAGAAATACCTTATAAGGTGAGTTTGTTACGATGATAATGTTCATAATAGATATATGTTTCTGGGCATTCTCAACAGAGATGTGCCAGCAGCATGATGCACTATGCAATTGCATGGAGCATCCGTTCTTTTTGTCTTGCCATGGGCATGTCTTGGTAAAGAATGCAGGTTTATGAAGCACGTTTTAAGGTTTGTATGTTAAAGCGGACTGTTCTAATCATTGTTCTTATATAAAGTAATTTTCATGCATAATTTCAATTCCCTGGGGAGCAAAATACTTGCTTATTCTGCAATATAATGACCCTAAAGTACCGATCTATTAGTAGTGGATAGGATGCAGACAAAAAAATGAACAAAATATGTGATGAAAACAAAGTTGACACCTTGCAATCATTGATAATAAGTACACATGCTTTCACTTCAATCTGAATGTGAATATATATACCCCTACAGAAGTCTAAGCGTGCTGCGCAAGCCAGCTAGCAGCAAGCTTAATAGGCAATCTCTTTCTGAATTAAGCTTGCAAAATATATATCTGCACGCTAAATGACAGGCTTAAAATCTGCTGCACACTCACAATTTTGGCCCAGATCGCCTATTAATCGTGCCGCAAGCCAGCCGCTAGCTTGCGGCATGCTTAAGATTTCTGTAGGGATAATAGATACATGTACATGTACATACTTGTACATATTTTGGAGTAAATAGTTGAATAAACAATTTACCAATTTACCAATTTACAAAATTTTGAATATATTTTGAAAATTGAATATAGATGGGGTAAATATAAATGAATGCCACATGCAATGAACCTTTCTATAATATATACTCTAGATTCATTCCAATCGCAGGGGGGCTCGCTACTTTAATCAATTGAACCATGGGTTTCGAAGTAAATGGAATGTAGTTTTATTTCCTCAGTGCATGTGTGTGTGTGACATAAAGATGTACTTTTGTGGGGGGGAGGGGGGGGGGGGGAGGCACACAAAATATTGGGGGTATATTATATATACTGTATATTTTTTCCAAAATTTCCCCTTATGTTTTGTATTGTTTGTTTCTTAAATTAATGGGGGGCACAGGCCCCCCCATGTGCCCCCCCCCCCTAATCTACCCTACTGGCATGCAAAAGGGGCAGGGCACTCATCAAACCTCATTACACTCTACAGATGGTTACCATGGCAACGGCAATAGGTTCACCTCCCACATCCATATATGTATCTCTCTGACGATAGACATGTACAAGTGGTTGGGGGAGGGGGGGGGGGGGGGGGAGAACGGAATGATTGCAGTTTAAGTGAAGAGAATCATTTTGTCTAGACTTTCGCAAGACAGCTGACGTGCATCCATGTTCATCTGTAGCCTTTTGTCAAGGCTTTGTCTACATTAAGATTTTAACCTCTTTCTAACTGGTCCCAATCATACTCGGGCTGGAGTAGTATGGAGAATGCATGTTAAAATACAAAAGTCACACAGTCTTATAAATTGATTGAATAAACTCTTTGATGTCACACATTTTTCTACCAAGCTTAACTGGTGGAGAAAATGATAGCCATTCAGCGCATGTTTCCATATCGTATGCCTACATGTATTAAAGTTAAACATGTCTTTAGTGGCCACCTGTCTCCCATACAGCTTCCATTCCCCACTATAACAGCCACACAAGGACTTGACTAAAGGCTAGCACATCCAGAGCCTCTCAGTTCAATTTTCTCTGCTCCTCCCTAATGGAATCCTGCATCGATTTATTTGATTTGGGGGGCCCGGGAGTTTAAATTCAGCAAAAACAAGCCCAGAATTGATCACGCCGCCGAGTGTATTTCTTGATTTTTAATGAAAAACATGACATATTAGAATTGTTGCCTTACAAAACATACTTGATGGTTGAAACCTTTGAGCCTTTGAAATCCCCATAGACCTAATGGTACATAGCCCACCAGACTCCTGGTTTGACGGGGTGATGAGTGGTACTTTGTTGTAAACACTGCGGTACCTAATGGTACATATCCCACCAGACTCCTGGTTTTACGGGGTAATGAGTGGTACTTCGTTGTAAACACTGCAGTACATTATGGTACATGTACATAGCCCACCAGACTCCTGGTTTTACGGGGTAATGAGTGGTACTTTGTTGTAATACCGTAGAGCATTTCTGTAAGTTTTTTTTTTACTAAATCTTATTTATTGTTCAATATGATATTTGAAAATAGTGCAATCATGCAGACAAAATGCATGGTGTTTACCAAAATATTGTTATTTGGTGGTATTAAAGGGGAAGATTTGTGTTTTGTATTCTTTTTGTTTTGCTTTTGCTTTTTTTTCTCTGAACCTAGATGGCTATTTACGCATTGTATGCATTTTGGCACCCCTAAGCAAGTTCACCCAAAACTGCAAGTTTGTGTGATTCTCTAATGGGCATAAACCGACTTGGTGTAGACCAAATGGGTGTAGACCAAATGGGTGTAGACCAAATGGGTTTAGACCAAATGGGTGTAGACCAAATGGGTGTAGACCAAATGGGTTTAGACCAAATGGGTGTAGACCAAATGGGTGTAGACCAAATGGGTGTAGACCAAATGGGTGTAGACCAAATGGGTGTAGACCAAATGGGTGTACACCAAATGGGTGTAGACCAAATGGGGGTAGACCAAATGGGGGTAGACCAGTCACCAAATGGAGGTACACCAAATGGGGGTACACCAAATGGGTGTAAAATATTAGCCTTAGTCCGGCAAGTCACAACAAGATTTTTCAAATACTAGTGGCCCTATATAAGCTTGAATCTGTTAGTAGCGGTAATTGAAAAGTTTCTCAAATTCTCAAATTTGCTGGGAAATGTAATGTCTTTGACCCTGTGACAGGTGCACATTTTGTGGAATAACCGAACAAGGAATAATGAAAATGTTCTGAAATGTGTACTTGGTCGTTTACTTGGTTTGTTGCTTTGTAATCAAAGGAAAAGTTAGATGATAGATAGGTTCATCTTTAAGGAGTGGTATTGGAAAGTCAAGAAAATGCGCAAAATTTTCAAATTTTGCGGAACATTTTGTGGACATTTTGTGGAATAACCAAACAACAAATAAATGAAATGATCTGAAACATTTAGTGTACATTTAACTTGGTCATCGCTACTTTATCAAAGTAAAAGTCAGACATTATCCAGACAGGTCATCTTGGAAAGTCAAGAAAATTTAAAAATTTGTTATGTCGTGACGCTGAAATTGCCCAAAAGAGGAAGATTCTTGACGAGAGGATACAGTTACTGTAGGCCTATTACTCAGCGACGACGGGAGGAAGGCAGACTAAATATTTGTTCTAAAAAATGTCAGACACCCCAAAATAGAGGAAAAAAGGAAAGAAAGTGTTCCTGTATTAAAGCAGCCAGGGGGTGTTTCACAAAGATTCAAAGTTAAACTTAGCTCTAAGTTGGACCTAACTTTTATGGAAAGCCGTTGCTTTCTTTGTACAACTTTCTTTGGTTTGAACAGTTCTTGTTCAAGGCATACATTTTGATTGAAATCAGTTATATTTGTTATTATCAAGGAGCCTTGACGTAATTGATATCAATTTTTGTTTGAAGTTTCAAATACCTTTTTTTTTTTTGTGCTTTTGAATATGTTTTTATTCCAAGGCTACACATGGCTTTCCATAATTGTTAGGTCCAACTCACCCCGTGTTCACACACAAAAATTCATAATACCGAAACGGTATAGCTAGGTATAGCTATACGATGAAATACAAGTGTGTATGAACGCTTACTAACGATACGTCGTATAAAGAAACGTTGTATAACGAAATGGGGGTTTGGGCATCGTTTCGAACTAGAACTCAATAAAGAATCACGGTTGTGTTGTGTGTGAACGTACGGTCGAACCAAGGTTGAACTAGAACAGTATAACTGTGCGGGGCTTATCATGACCGCGCGCGAAAGGAGACCCGAAAGCAGACAGAAAAAAGGCAACACAAGCGCAGTAGCGCACTGCGCACCTATACGACGTTGTGTGTGTGTGAATGCCTACGATGATTCTTAATACGTTTCTTTATACGATGATTCTTTATACGACGTTTCTTTATAGAGTTTCGGGATAACATTTTTTGTGTGTGAACACGCTGTTATAATCTTTGTGAAACACCCCCCTGCTGTGATATTAATCATCATTGACTTGATTTCTCAGATAACCTTAATCTGATACTGATATTTGGAGAATAGGAACATACCCATATATGGTAGTGTGAATAAAATAAAAACAAAAGAGCATATCTGATTTGTAAGCTCACCTTTTTTGTCGACACTGAAATAGTAATCTTGTAAATTTTACGTTTTAAATTCATCTGTCATTACAGTAGACCCCTTGTTTAGTAATGAAATGTATATTATATTGATGTATCAATTCATTTATTTAATTATTTATTTGTGTATATATTTTCCATGCTCAGTATGGCTTGCCCTTGTTAGCTACAAGGTGTTTTTTTTTTGATGGGTTCAAAAGAGTTGCATAGTTTTTGTATTATCCAACAATGATAGATAGACCCATTTATTAATTTTTGTGGGGGTTGTCAGCTCACTATAAATTTGTTTTAATTCTTAAAAATCATATGCATGTCTATGTTTTTTGTGAAGGAATGTTTTAGTTCTGGCCGGGGTGATATCTTATTTTCTTACCCATCTGGTGAAAAGAAAGTCCTGCACATTTCAATATGTTTTTTTTTCAAGGCTACTCGTGGCTTACCATAATTGTTAGGTCCATCTTACCCCGTGAATTCACACACAAAATTTTCAGCCCTTAATCATGATTAAAGAATCAGCAGCTGACTATAGAATCAGCTGCTGATTAGCTATACGATGAAATTTGTGTGTCTGAACGCTGACTAACGAAACGACGTATAGCGAATCATGATTAACGAAACGCGGGTTTGATCATCGTTTCGTACGAGAGCTGACTATAGAATCACGATCATTTCGTGTGTGAACAACGGCTCGCTCGTTTAATCATGATTAGCTATACGAGACTCGTATAACTGGGCGGGGCTTAACGCCTCGCAGACAGAAAAAAGACAACACACTGCGCAGAAGCAAACTGCTCACTTCGTGCAGCTGGCCAGCCACCTGTTTTGAGATCTTGGTTTTGTGTGTGTGAACGTTAGTGTAGTTTGGTTAATCATGATTCTCTATACGACGTTTCTTTAGTCATGATTAAGGGATGAAAATGTTTGTGTGTGAACACGCTGTTAGAATCTTCGTGAAATACCCCCCTGCTGTGATATTAATCATCACTGACTTGATTTCTCAGATAACCTTTATATGATAACTGATATTTGGAGAATAGGAAATATGTTACCCTTATGGTAGTGTGAATAAAATAAAATCAAAAGAGCATATACATGTATATCTGATTTGTAAGCTCACCATTTTCGGCGACACTGAAAAAGTAATCGTGTAATTATGTTCTAAATGCATTCTGAATGATGAGCAAGAACTGTCATTACAGTAGACCCCTTGTTTAGTTATGAAGTGTATTTATCTATTTATTTATTCATTATTCCAATTAAACAGAATGAATTTGTGTCACTAACATTTGATACTTGTTGCCTGCAAAGCATATAATCACATATTGCCAGAGCATGTGCAATTATTGGTGTGCTTGCAGTCAAGCGCCTATCCGATTGTGCAAAAACACCTCCACATTCATATCAAAGAAAACATTTACTGATTTATATGGAATTTGTACAGTATGAGCAATTTCGGGCCTTGTTAGGAGACATACAGTCAAATGGTTGCATCTGTTGGAAACCTTTTAAAAAGTGTCCTCTATTTATTGTCATTCATATATCATCACTTCATAATATTTATTCTAAAAAAAGATGAACCTTCCTTGCCTGGCTGTGAATTTGAACGGTAAACATTAATAAATTGTTTAAAATGTATACATGTCAGCTATTTATCGATATTCACATGTCATCATTAGTAAATAACATTTATCATGTAGAAACTATAAATATCCTAGAAGGGTTACATTATTGTAACACGGAAAACATACCGTTTACAAATTATTACAAATCGAGAAATTGTAAATGGTATTCAAATGGTTAAATTTTGGAGAAAGCCATTCGGAACTCACAGTATGTCCAATATTTGTATTCATTCATCATCACATCTCCCTGTCAAACATCACCAAATTTGGATAAATCTCTATGTAATGTATATATCTTCAATGTCTGTGGTCCCTGAATCCATTATTGTGCTCTTTATCCCGATCACGGTAAAACGTGAGTCAATCACGCCTATGTTTGTACGCACTGTGAGCGACTTTTAATTATGCGACAATATGTGCATCCCTACGATTCAGAGCGCAAGTATACAGGACCCTACACCCGTACGCATTACATAAAATTCAAATTATCAGAAGCTTTTAGAGTCACTGTGCATACTCTCTCAACAAAACCGATCGCTTTGTCTCGATTACTTCATTTTTGTACCGATCTAAAGTGCGATTACTAAGGCACCGCAGAGTAAAGCTTGGCCAATAGTTGGATTTATCTATGTACAAAAATGCCTCTCCTGCCAACTGAATTGTAAGCCTAGATACATGTAGGTCCACTAGTACAAATCTGGAGATGTGCCCCATATCAATGCTGGAAAGAAACTTGTTTGCCTTACAAGTATTGTGGCTCAGTGGCAATGCTCTATGCGATAATGCTCGGTGCTGATTGGTTGTTACATGCACCTTGTACAATAATTTGACATCAATTGAAACAGTTGAAAAAGTTTGATAACTCTTTATAGCTCTCATCAGCAAAAGACAAAATATGGGAATGAATATTAGAACAAGGTATACCACGAGACAGATGTCGAAACTTGCAATTCATTGTATAGAGTACTATATTGTCATCATTTTTGTCCTTTTCTCACGCAAATTGTGCTGACAGATGAGAGCTATTTCTGCGAGGTCAGTTTGTCTCAGTGATTTCCCCATTTCCTCCATATCGCTTATTGAGAAGGAGAAGGGCACTAAGTCGCTTTTCGAAAATGATTTTTAACGCAGGGCTCGACACTCGCACTGGCCCCCCGCTGGCTGGGGCCAGTGAAATTGCACTTCGGGCCAGCAAAAATCTATAGAAGTCATATTTTGGTGGCCCGATCGGGCAAGCAGATTTTCAACCTGACATTGACAAAATTAGAAAAATCGTTTTTCTTCCAAGTCATGCTTCATCTATCATCATCACAGGTTTGATCAGGAAAGAGTGATATTTTGAATAGTAACAAGTTTACTGATGAAATAAAATGTTTTGGGCCAGTAAATTTTTCTTTCGGGCCACCTGAAAAGGGGAACATATTATTTCACTGGCCTGACTGGGCCAGTGACAAAAAAAGGTTAGTGTGGAGCCCTGTTTTTAACGTTTAACCTGTTGCTTACGGGAACCGGGTGGGCTATGTACAAAGTGTATGCAGATATCAGAATCTCAAAGGAACAGGGTAAATGGATCTAGTGACATAATTGTCCAACTCCACAAAACTTAATGAGATTAGAACTTAGATCTAGTGGTTTTCTTACACTGTGTTGTATTCCTATTACCAATAGAAGCATGGAACAGGTTTTTAGTTTTTCGAATTTCCCTTTCATTAAAAAGTGTTCAGATTTTTAATTATCCACTGGATAGTCATAACTCTGTACAAAGTCAGTGCAATAAGAGAGCGAATATACCTTTGCATTTTCGCTTCTTGCTTGTTCATACAACATCCATTTATCGAAAATAATATCGCTAGTGATATTCGTTTGTCTCGCAATGTATGGTCAACAAGGAATCTAAAAGATCACGACGTTTTGTGCGCCGCTGCAACACTTCGTCAGGTGATACAATCTACTGTAAGCAAGCGTGTTTTATACCCTGCGGTAGGCTCCAACGCGCTATCCCGCATGAGCGAGTACGCTCCCAATTACATGAGCGAGTACGCTCCTAATACATTGCGAGACAAACGAATATCACTAGCGATATTATTTTCGATACTATATCCGCAATGAGTAATATATTTAGCATTAACATCCATTTAATTGAAATTTCACACATTACTCAGTGGACAATGCATATCAGCTCACAAGAACACACATTTTATCAACAATTCATCACTTTTTTGCACATGTCAACGAAGTTACTAGATCCCTTTAAAAACGGTGTACAAACCAAATGTAGCTCTATTTTATGTTTGGTGAATATTCCCAAAATTCAATAGAGATAAATATTTTCTGAAAATGTTGCATCACAAAAAGGAGGCTCTAACTTTCAATTTGGTATACATTGTAACTCTATTTAGCAAACTATTGACATAACGCCCTTCTAGCTCTCACCCAATGATAGTTTGTGTCTCCTCTTTCACTGTCTACTAGTATCTGATTCATTGAAAACAATTTCCTAGGATGTGACAAAAAAGTAGTTTTCATGAATTAAGGTGATTTTTTTTTATGGAAAACAAGGTTTTTATAAAAAGTCGAAATTCACCATTTTGATATAAATATCATTCACTGTTATTGTCACCCTTAAAATAAAATATTAGAAAATCTTCTTCATTAAACAAGCTATGTTTTTTATCATCAAATCAAAAAATGACAATCAATACCTTAAGCAACTATTTTTGATAAAATATGCTGTATTTATATTGAAGAGGGTAAATATATTGGATTAAAATCATGATTGTAATAATGACCTAAAGCACAGTGAGCCAGTCAGTAGTTTTGCTTGTTAGGTTTTGAATAGCTAAAATCCAAACGCTTAAAATAAACGCTTCTGGGGGCTCTACCCCCGGGCAAATAACAACACATTACTATATGTTTTGGTACTGTTTTGTGATATCACATAGATACCCAACATTTTACAAAGGGTTGTGTAATTCATAAACAAAGCAATTTATTTCCACCGCTTACGGAACCACTACTATTTCCTGGTTCCTGGTTTGCGAGTGCGCCAATGCTATTCACGCGTACGTTTGTAGGCAATATAATCCCGGGCGATTCGCTTGCTGCACATGCAGTAGTCTACTCAATTCAGACCGCATGAACGCATGCTTTAGAATGGTGATGCGTTTTCCAATTTTTTTTCTTCTTTTTCTGAAAACCTATTTTTGTGAACTTGTTGATGGAATGGAATACTAAAGATGTTACGTTTCTATAATAAGAATATTAGATTTGGGTGGTGGTACCCTTTAATATGCGCCCCCCACTCGCCCTCCCCTCTCCTTGCAGAATGACTGGCTACGCCAATGCTAAAGCTATTCTGCCTTGAAATGGCATCAATCCATATCTTGACAGGGTGGTATGGTATTCTTGCTAATTTTTCAAACGAGTCAGCTAACAGATGACGGCTTTTTCTGCGATGTCAGTCCTGTCTTGGTGACTTCCGCTTTCTGATGCAAAGTGCAAATTTTGTTTTTTAGATGATCCATCTGCTCCTTTGCCTAATACTGGAAAGAACACAGTGTGCACACACTGTGTGAACACACACTGTTTCACAGTGTGGACCGACCACAGTGTTACTTTGGAGCGTTTTAACAGTGTGAAAACCAACTCAAACTGTGAACACACTGTCACCACAGTGTGAAATTGCCTGCTTTCACAGTGTGTAAAATAGTGTGCTCACACTGTATCTCAGCAATTTCACAGTGTCACACTGTGAGAACGCTCCAATTTGTGTATAGTCTACACATTGTATTCACACTGTGATATACACTGTGTTCCCTGCGTTAAGGTTGCTTCCTCTTGATTCAGTTAGTAATGCAACCATATCTATTTTATATTTAGGCTAGATTTGTATTTTGTTCTGTTTTTCAATTTTTTTGAGGGGGGGGGGGATAAAACAAGTTTGTACACAAATCAATTTTACTTGCCTCTGCCTTATTTAGTGCCGCTAATTGGGATTTATTCTTGGAGGTGGGGGGTCGGGGGATGTAACAGAGAGATACACAAGCACCTCTCCAGTTAGTGAAATTCTTATACACAGGGCTTAAAATTAGCACTGACCTGCTGGTGAAAGGGTTCACAACAAAATAATTTAATGCCTAATTTTACTTTTAACAGAATATGTTTAAAACATGACAGATGTGTTAAATGTCTTCCTCTCTGTTTAGGCTGACCAGATTAAGGTTTTGGGCCCTTGGCGCTTTCATCTATTAAACAATGCCACACAAGCAAAAAAACAATTTAGATATAAATGCAAGCAAATTTATAGAGAACTTGCTATGTGCGCAAATTGACTTGTCTTCCAGTTTGACCATGTAAGATTCTAAAATTTTTATATTCTTTGTTCACCTCTTCCTTACACAGGCCAAGTATCATCATGTCAAAACCTCCCTCCTCTTACAAGCAGCACTGGGTTGTTCACTTCTTGGATTCCGGTTTTACATAACTGGCACGGAACCGCCAATTTTCGCACCCGCCGATAACCCAGCCTCTGTATCACCAAGTCGTCTCTCGAGAACGTTAACGTTTCTTTTTCTTCCCGCCTACAATGTGTGGCTACTGATTTGCCCAAGAACGCTGAGCTTCGATTGGTCAATGGAGGCTATACCGCTCGTTCAGAGTTTTGCAGACGCAAGAAACTTAGGAAGTTTGTGTGTGTACGGAGCGATAGCGGTTTTAGGTTACTTTTCTGTTCAGGAACTGGATTTTCTCAGCGAAATTTCAGAAAATTGTGGGCTGGAATTAAAACAATCGCCCTCAAACAAAGAACATATCTTGACTAATGGTGTAAGAAATGGCGATAAGGCATCCTACCCTCTCACCAATGGTCATGCCCATAAAACGAATGGGAAGGAGTTCAGACTCCTGCGTAACGGTCATACAAAACGGACGATACAACCAATAAAAAGAGAAAATAATAACTCGAACGGGCACTGCTGTGAAGGCTGCGCCTCCAAGCTTGTTGGTAGATGTAGACTGCCGTCACGTAGCCCCGAAAGAAACAGAAACCACGCAGCAAAAAATTCCAGCAACAGCGCTCCATTCAGGAGGAAACATTCGAGTCACCACGGCGACCAAAACAAGATGGCTACCGAGGAATTCACGGAAAGGAGCAGGCGACTAGATTTAATCATCGTCGCCGCGTCCTTCATGATCTTTCCTTTCCTCCCGGCGACGAACGCATTGTGTTACGTCGGATTCGTCGTTGCTGAGCGCATCTTGTATATCCCGAGCGTGGGATACTGCCTGTTCGTTGCTGAAGGCTTCGAGCAGCTTAGGGCGAAGTCTCGGGAGTTGGGACGGAAACTCCTGGTCGTGTTTTTCGCCACCGCCTTGTGTCTTTTCTGCGTGAAGACGGTGCACAGAAACCAGGAGTGGCAGACGGAAGAGACACTTTACAGCGCCGGGATAGAAGTTAACCCACCGAAAGGTAACAGTTTTGTTTGTGTGTATTTGATTGCCTTTTGTTCTATTCCTGAACTTGCTGAACTTACTCTTGGTATTTTTTTGTCTTTTCCTTTCATCGTTTGTTTCTCAACTAACTTATTCAATTTTTGGGGGTTCCCATATTTGATTCTTCTTTCAATCTATATTTATATCAGCAGAGAATGTTTTATTTTAATGTATTTCTGATATATTCTTTCTTTCCCATCCCTTCTTTAACCAGATTTTGCAGGCTGTGTTCTCCATATCTTTTCATATTGTTTTCTTTTTATTTGTATCTCCTTTTCACTCTTTTTCATAGTTTTTTTCCTTGATTATCGTCCATTTTATAACAAAGAAATATCAGAAATATTTCAGAATGTAATTGATTATGCCAGGGTGGTGTTTCACAAAGATCCCAAGTCAAACTTAACACTTTGTTGGACTTAAGACTTATGGAAAGCCATTATTTTCTTTGTAAAATTGTTAAACTAGTTTTTTAAACAGGCCTACAATATTTATACAAATCATTAAAATTTCCTTTTATCAAAGAGACTTCAAGTTATGGATGTGAAATTGTGTGGAGAGTTGCATGTAGGCTCTTGAATATGTTGAATTCCGAAGCTACAAATGGCTCTCCATAATTCTGAGCCCAACTTCATACTAAGTTCAACTTGGGATCTTGTGAAACACCCCCAAAAAGAGAAAGATGAGGCGAGCACATCACATCCTACCCCAGACTATTTGGCCACAAACACTAGATGGCGCTGTTTACATGGTCTCTCCCTGCAGATTGACATCCACACCTTTCTTTGGTCATGATGTGCCAAGTTGCACAGTTCCTACGTAAGACACTAGGAGATGGGAATCTGTACATTACCTCAAAGTTAACCAGTGGTGAAGCATGGCCTGTTTTTTTTTTTTTGGGGGGGGGGGGGGGTTCACACCTTAAATGTATTTCTTTATTTTTATACAGATTTTCCCCTTATGTTTTTAATTGTTTGGGGCCAATTTTTAGGTGGAGGCACACATTAAATGTATTTCTTTATTTGTATACCTAATTTCCCCTTATATTTGTTATTGTTTGGGGCATATTATTTTGTGCGGGGGGGGGGGCACACCATGTTTTTCTTTATTTTTATATTTAATTTCCCCTTATGTTTTTTATTGTTTGAGGCAAATTATTTTGTTGGGGGGCACTAAATATATTTCTTTAGTTTTATACAGATTTTCCTTTTATGTTTTTAATTGTTTGGGGCAAATTATTTGGAGGGCACGAGCCCCTTCCCCCCTTAGCTTCGCCACTGACCTTAACCCTCTGATGCAACCCTAGATTTCAGACATTTATCAAAAAGAGAAGAGTTCTTCTTTGTATGCTTGTCTTTCATGCAAATTTTGCTATAAATTGCTTGTACATCAGAGGTAACTTGCATAGAAACGTGGATCAATTTTTACTTTTTAGAACAATCATGTGTTACAAATTTGAATATGAAGTAAGGAGAACCACTTGGCTCCACACGCTTGCACACATACCCATACAGCAGGGCTCCACACCACACTTACCTTTTTTGTCAGTGAAATAATTTTATTTCGCTTTTCTGGTGGTACCAGTGGTCCAGTGCAAGTGTCAAGCCCTGCACGCATTTTTTTTTCCCGTACCACTAATGCGTCAGTCTTCCTCAAAAACTCGTGAAAGCACGCTGGTAAGCCAAGACTAGCGCCGCTGCTGTAACGTACATTTCTATGCATCAAACTTTGCGACTCTGCGACATCGATCTAGCTAAGACAAGTCGAGGGCAAGGGTGACCATTAATTAGTGGCCGATCTCGATGTGGACTACGACCACGACGATGAGACTAGGAATATTCATCAATGCGTAGATACATTACACTCACAATCATCATGGTGTGTGAAACCACGATTTTATTGACAAAATGGCTAGGCTGGCGTGTAAATTAACACACGCGAGCTAGTCTTGGCTTACCAGCGCGCTTTCACGAGTTTTTGAGGAAAACTGAAGCGTTAGTGGTACAGAAAAAAAGATGCGCCCTGCACACAGGCACACACAGTTTTTACATGGCCTCTATTCGCCATCATTCTCGGACTTGTACCTTGCAAAAATAAGCTTGGTTATTTTAACAACATTTAGATGACTTTTTGAGGAAATGTTCTTTGAGCTCTACGTGTTTCTTCTATACCTGGCTATTAAAATCCACACATACGCAATCACACACACACACACACACACATTCTTGTAAGGTCCTTCAAATGGGACATGGTCGGGCAATATGGTAAATAAACCTTCAATCAGGGATATGCCCATTTATTGTGTATGTCCCCGGTTTGATGGTACGCAAACAGGTTGACATGCCCCATTGCCCATAACACATACACACTCTAACTCAGACACGTATACAAACAATTTTCAAACACCCCTAGATGGTGAAAAAAAACGGTGAAATGGGCTAATAAGGGATATCTTGCAAAAATCAAATTAACATACAGTACAGCCCATAAGACGAACCCTGAAGCACTATACGGGGCTGTTTGGGAAATGGGGATATGCCCGTTTTCGTGTGTGTCCCTGATTGACAGTGTAGAATACTCATGCATATCCCCGATTGAAGGCCCTTACAAGAACACACACACACACACACACACGCAAACACATGCACTCCCTCACACACATGCACCAACCAGTGATAATAAGTTAAAACGTACAAATATATTTTTCATAGACCTATCAATTTATTCAGCAAAATTTATACAGCAACTTTAAACACCCCAAATTTTCTCTGTTTTCATCCTTTTATGCTAGTAAATAAAAAGAGACTAAAAGAAAGTAGAGCATAATAAGTTTACATAAGATGATACAATTCATACATTTTGCTTAACCCATCAAGGACGAGAGCTATTTTAAGGCAAAATTTATCATTTTTTTCCTCTGCAAATTGGCAACTCCTAATTTTGTTTGACCTTTTAATGACATAAAAATATTTAGTAATTACAATTTAAGACAAATATATGAAGTAACTTTGCCGCAAAGTTGCCAATTTGAATGCAGAAATCTGTTTTTAAAATATTACCTGTTGCCAATTTAAGGATTTTCCTAAATTATAGCAATCTATGCAATAATGACAAAAACTTAAAAAACACTAAAGCAGGTAGAGTAACAAAATAGGGCTCTAAAAATAGAGAAATGTATGCTCCTTCTCCTTGTAGACTTCATATAACTCAACCCTCGAAATTAACTTTTTTTGCTGGTGGCCCGGTCGGGCCAGTAAAATTAGTATTTTTCCAATTTTGGTGGCCCGAAACCAAAATCTACTGGCCCGAAAAAAATAAGGAAAAACAAAAGTAAAATTAAAACAATAACCATATTCATAGTTTCAGGGTACTGGGCAATGTTTAGCCTCATTTGTTATTCCAATGCTCGAAATTATCTTTTTTTCTGGTGGCCCGAAAATAAAATTTACAAACAAAGAAAAACAATGGTCATGACTACTTGGTCATTAATTGGTAAATTATGGAAGTTATGTGTTAAAATTACCACCATCATTAAAGAAATCCATCACTGAATAAACAAAACAAAACCTAGAATCGAGCAGTTTCATCTAAGAGTCATCAACTGATGAAACTAAGCTCTTTTCCATGTACGATTTTGTTATTTTATGGTCCATAAAATCTCCAACACAAAAAAACACACATGGGACTGAGCATAGCTAAGAAGTAAGATAACTTTTCAAATCGGGAAATGAAATCACTTAAATCTTTGTTATTTTACAAGCTAAAATAATTCCAAGCAGTCACAAATCTCTACCTTGTAAAAATGATTCCTTCTAATACCTTCAAAAATATAAATAATGATCCGAAAGATGAAATTATTCCCCTTTATTGACGGTATCGCGGACGGTATCGCAAAGCAATATGAATGAATGTGAAAAGTTAGACATGTGTTTTGATAGGTCTTAGTATGCACACATACTCCCTCTGTGGATTGGTTGTTCTATGTTTATATGCTACATGTTGCAAAGGCTTCCAGGGGGTGTGTGGGAAATTAAGAAAACAGCATAAGCATGCTTTTACTTTTAGTCATTACACACCTCTGGAAGTTGTTTAATTTTACCATGATTTATCATGCAAGAAGTAGATAATTCAAGGGAGAGTGTTCATATGAGGAAATAGCACATCTTTGTAGGCATAAATAAGGATTAATTCAACTAGCGCAAGTGCGCTTGCGACTTTTTATGTCCGTCCTTTTCATTTCTTGCAAATATTTAAATGACAATTAAAGTGTTTTTAAGAGGTTTCAAACTTGAGATTCATATTCCTTGATGTTGTCTTCTTATGGTTTAAACATTTGGTGGCCCGATCGGGCCACCAAACTTTGGCATTTTCATGTTTTTACTGGCCCGACCGCAACTTTTACTGGCCCCGGGCCATCGGGCCTACGCCAATTTCGAGCGTTGTATAACTGTTTATCTTCTTGCTGAAGTGAAGGACTACCAACCCACAAATATGTGGGACACCGTCCTCGATGAATCTGAATAATAATTGAATAATTGAATTTATTTTCTTACATGTTCCAAACAAGTTTACACCAGCAACCGGATATATAAGTACTTCAGTTGCCCAGTTGGGGCAATGACATATTTACCCCGTGTTCACACACAAAAATGTCATCGTATAGCTAGTCAGGAGCTGATTCTTTAGTCAGCTCTTGAATAGCTATACGACGGAAATTGTCGGAAATTGTGTGTTTGAACGCTCACTAACGAAACGTCGTATAAAGAATCATGATTAACGAAACGGGGGTTTGAGCATCGTTTCGTACGAGAGCTGACTAAAGAATCACGCTCGTTTTGTGTGTGAATGCCCGGTCGATTCGCTAATCATGATTCGCTATACGACACTCGTATAACTGGGCGTGGCTTAGACAGAAAAAAGACAGCACACTGCGCAGTAGCAAACTGAGCAAACTGCGCACTTCCACGATGTTTCGTGCAGCTGAATGCCAGCTGTTTTGGGATCTTGTTTTTGTGTGTGTGTGAACGTTCGTTAGTTTCGTTAATCATGATTCTTTATACGACGTTTCGTTAGTAATGATTGTTTAGTCATGATTTCGGGATGAAAATTTTGTGTGTGTGAACACACGAATAGATATTTAAATTAAAGTTTGATGGCCCCTGAGCTTCATGCCAGCAGGTCATTTCTAATGTAGTGCCCTGGAAAGACGTTACAGATTGTGATGACATTCAGACATTGTATGATAACATGATGCGTTTAACATTCTTTTGGCATGTACAAATTGAGGATTCAGTAAATTTACACCATGGAGGCATGGACCCTAGTAGTATAAAGTGATACAGTGGCAACTGTAGATTACCTCTGTAGGTGACATCTAGGAACAAGTTCCATAAAACTGTCAGGGGAACAGTTTGTTGGCCACTAGTACAGGCAGGTTGGCTGATATGAACAGCTGGCCACTAAGACAGTCTTGACTGTACCTATGTGCTTCATATCCTTCATGCAAAATTTACACGTTCCCTTCTATACACATGTTTGAATCTATTGTTTATATACATATTTACATTATTATGTAATTATTGGAAAACAAGATACATGTTAGAATTACAACATTTTTAAAAAGATAAAACAAATAAGTAATTTCTTGTTCAATCTGATCTACATCAATGGAAAGGTAGTTGGTATGATGTCAGTATACATAGTTCTTGCTATGATGTTTAGATTTTCCGGAAGACAGTGAGTTTGTCATATGATAATACAACAATCTCTCCAGTAGACATTTCAAACAATTTGTCTATATAATTTGCCATTGGAAAGTCCCCGAGGACAGTTCTAATTCTCTCCAGGTCCTTTGTGAAGAGCTCGATACTCAGCAGATCGTCCTTCCTGCTTCCGATCAGTATGGTATCATCTTTCAGGACAGCAGTGTTTGAATACTGATGATCCACCTGGATGCGATGAAGGATGGTGCCTTCATTCCTCATCCATGTCATCAATGACACTGACTGACTTTGTCCTGTCACGCACTACCAGCCTTTGGCTGTGATTCATGTGACAGATTTCCAAGGGACATTGATGGCAAAGTATCTTCCGAATTGGCTCACCTCCTTCTGGTCTGAATACGACGATCTCCTTTGTAATCAAATAACTGACATAGATATTGTCATTACCATCCACACACATGTCACCATAACCTCCAGTGGTCCGTGAGAGTGTGTCGAACTGAACATTGAGCTTCTCCCATGCCGGTGTGTACAGCGTGATATTGTTATAATCATCTCGTACAACGTAGCGACCATCGGACAAGATGGATACACGGTATACCTTCACACCCCTCATCACTGTTTCCTGCGGCCCATCAACAGTCAACATCTCAATTGCCTTCCCATCCCAATAACCAACAGCCACCCGTCCATCAGGCACAGGCACTGCATCAAGTGGGTTTACATGTGAGAGTGGAAGCGCGCTCACCTTCTCAAGCTGCCAATCTGGTAGTTGCAAATCATCCATCGTTCCTTTATGATATGTGGTCATTATAAAATCAAGTGAACTCGTATATCAAGCTTCCGCGCTGAATTCAAAATCACTCGATCCGTCTTTCATCAAAAAATTGCTGTAATAAAGTGTTTGGAAATAATCTTCCTTCAAAGTTAAAATAGTGTCATCATAGCTTTATAAATGATCCAACAATAAATGGAAAAAAGGGTGTGCAGTATTTATACTAGTATTTTTCTGCACTCTTTCGGTAGATGACACATACACACCAATATAGCGGGTGGCTCGTTCATTGTTTGGTACAATAGTATGAAACGTCTATTGTAGTGTGCGACAGAACAGCTAGCTGCCGGTAATGGCTCAGTCACATTTGACACGGCGGCCGTACGGTCAAAAATTTCTACGGCCAATTACAAATATAGGGCCGCTGTAGAATTTCTACGGTCACATGCATTAGCAGTCACATTTGCCACGGCCGCCGCACGGCGTATCTTTAATTTGTGGAGACAGAACATCTGCGGCTGCCGTACGGCCTTTAAAGTGATGACGCACAGTTGCCTTAAGGCGTCCCTGCGGTTGCCGTAGGTTATTTGAACAAATATAAAGGCGCCCACAAGGCGACCGCAAGGCGGCCGCAGGGGGGCCATACGGCAACCGTGCGGCCAGACTGACGCTACAGCTACACCCCTATAGAGTATAGGAGTGGTAGCCATGGCTACGGCGTGTATAATTGCTTCGGCGACCGTATAAATGAAAAAGAGTTATAACTCTTAGTTATAATTCTACGGCGACCCCTACGGCCTGTAAAATATACGGTTACGCCGTACGGGGACCCTGCGGCCACCACAGATTTTCTGCGGCCGCCGCACGTTTCTCTCGATTTCGGGGGCGTACGGCCGCCGTACGCTCGCCGTAGAGCAAATGTGACTGTAGCATAATACATATAAAGCTGTTACCATGGTACATTACACCGCTTGTTTGTCACGTACAACACCACAGGGAAAATCCAATTGATATAAATGCTGTGCGACCAAATTTATCTGACATCATTACCATGCATGCATGCACAGTCAGCATGCAACAAGGGCAGACAAATTCTGTGCGAATTATAACATATTATTTCAAACTGGGAAACTGAGCAGAAATATATAATATATAAAATGCAAATGCAAATAGGGAAGCCCTTTTTTTCTTTGCTCATTAGTTTTGATGGTGTGTCTCTGATATAAAAACAGATTTGATTGGAACTTTTGTGCAATAATTTGTTTTTGGAAGAGCTATAAAGGAAATAGAACAAATGAGACAGGGGAAAGTAAACATTAAAAGAAAGTAATTGTAAACAAGCAGTTTATCCTGTGGTAGTGGCCCCTTACTTGATAGTTCAACTTGGTAGTACACTTAAATTTGTTGCTTGAAATAATTGCGTCTGAAATATGAATGTAGATTGTGGTTATCAAAATAAAGCAAACTCACTATTGTTGTGGTATGTTTTTAGTTTGTAGATCTCCTATATACCTTTACATGTATATATCAACTTTTCTATAAAGACCACCTCCCTACAGCGACTATGTTTTGTACTGATTTTGAACGTAACAACTGGAAATAAATAAAAGTGAAAAGTGAAAATAGTTCGTGCAAAGGGGTCTGCTCACTATTCATAAGGACCGCTATTCATGAGGAGCACTATTCATAAGGACCGCTATTCATAAGGACCGCTATTCATAAGGAACGCTATTCATAAGGGTCATAATTCATAAGGAACACTATTCATAAGCGAAAAAAAGGATCGCTATTCATAAAATAATTACAATTTTGCTATTTTATTAATCCTTATCACATGATCTATAATATTTTCCCCGGGGATGGGGGCACGTGGCCCTGAACATTTTGCCAAAACATTAGAAAACATTAATTTCTGAACAAACAAAGAAAAAAGGTGTGCCCCAGCAATTTATGTGAACCCCCCCCCCCCCCCCCCCCCAATCAGTCCAACCACACTGCGCCCCATTCCTCATGGCATAGCTTGCTCGGACTGATTTTTGTGGGGGTTCACGTAAATAATCGGGGCAAACATAGTGGATCATGCAATTAGGATCAATTAAATAGTGAAGTTTTAATAATTTTATGAATAGTGACCCTCTTTTGTGTTATGAATAGCGACCCTCATTTCGTATTATAAATAGCAACTCTCTTCTCATAATATGAATAGCAACCCTCATTATGTATTATGAATAGCGACCCTCTTCTCATATTATGAAAAGCGACCCCTATGAATAGCAACCCTCATTTCGTATTACGATTTATTTGCGACCCTCTACTCATATTATGAATAGCGACCCTTTTCTTCGATTATGAATAGCGGTCCATATGAATAATGACCCTCTTTTCAAATTATGAATAGCGGACCTCATGAATAGCGGTCCTTAAAAATAGCACGCGGACCCCATCTAAATGGTCTTCAACAGGTTAAGATAGCTTAACCATGTAACCATGCAGGGACCAGCATTATTACAAGCTTTACTTCCTCGCTGGTTTCTTCTTTCATTTTCATTATGATTGATTCAATACATGTACATTGATTGATTACTTTATTCTGTTGCTGAAAATGCAAGAAAATCTGAATTAATTTAAATATACCTTATACCTTAGACCTAAAGTTAAATCTAATAGGATTGAACATACATTTCAGTACTAAAGTCCTGTACGGGCTTCTCTTTTGATGTTTAGATTTTGTGGAAGACAATGAATTTGTCATCTGATACTACAGCAAACTCTCCAGAGGGCAAATCAACCAATTTTCTGATTTTGCCTGCCAGTGGAAAGTCACCCAAGACTGTTCTGATTCTCTTCAGGCCCTTGGTGTAGAGCTCAATACTCATCAGATCATCCTTCTTGCAAGCAATCAGTGTGCTATCATCCTCCAGGACAGCAATGCGTTTATTTGGACTGTCCACCTGGATGTGATGAAGGACGGTGCCTTTCTCATCCATGTCATCAATTACCCTGACCGACTTAGACCCATCATACACTACTAGCCTTTTGCAGTAATTCATGTGACAGATTTCCCTTGGCTCATAGCCGTGGCATGGAATTTTGCGAGATGGCGCACCACCTTCTGGTCGGAATACAAGAATCTTCATTTTGTTATTATAACCAATGTAGATGTTGTCATCCCCGTCTACACACATGGCTCCCAAACCTCCATTATTTATAGAGAGTGAGTTGAACTGAACATTGAGCTTCTCCCATGCCTGTGTGTACAGTGTGATATTGTTGGAATCATCTCGTACAACATAGCGACCATCGGACAAGACAGATACCTTGGATACATACACATCCCTCAGCACTGTTTCCTGTGGCCCCTCAGTAGTGAATATCTCAATCGCTTTCCCCATTTTATAACCAATAGCCACCTGACCATCAGACAAAGGCACTGCATCATATGGGTTCTCATGTGAGAGGGGGAATGTGCTCACCTCCTCAAGCTGCCAGTCAGATTGTCGCAATTCACCCAGACTGCTGGGAGTATCGCTCTTCATGAACTTCAACCGCTTTGTACGATCAGCTATGGATTTGGGCTTGGTGGAATCAGGATTACTTTCATCCAACATTTTCTCCAAATCACAACAAATTGTGTTGTGCACAGCCAGTGTCTCCCCCTCCAGCAATGCCTTGATACCATTGCCAACTAGTTCAGATGCACTTCGAATGCAAGACATTTCTTTGTCATCGGATTCCCTGATCTTCTCAAGTTTTGCGATGTGAGTATCCTTTGCTTGTTTGCATCGGTCAATGAGATCATTGCGTTGCCTTGTGAGATGTTCCACTGTTTCTTCATACGATTTGTTGATCTCAGCGATCCTCTGATCAAGTTCCACCTCAACAACTGCTTTCTGTTCATTTACTAGCTCTGCGTGTGCCTCGATTGTGGCAATTTTAGTCGTAGCTTTTGTCTGAAGGGATTTAATTTGCTTCTGGATTGTTTTCTTGTAGTCACACACCTCTTTGATCTCATGATCTGGTATGCTGTGGTCGACCATGCGACATCTGAAGCAGATGGACACGTAGCACGATGTACAGACATACAGCTTCTCTTCCTCTGGATGCTTGGTACAGAAACGCTTCACTTTGACCTTTCCCCTCTTGACGTCATCCATGCTGACCATATCGTGTTTAGTGGTCTTCTTGAACTTCCCATGAGCAACTGTGCAGGGGTCACACATATACTCGTCACACTGGGAACAGTATTGTACCGCATGAGATTTATCTTTCAAATCACAGAGTGTGCAGTTTCTTTTAGCAACTTTTACATCCTCAACCATAGAATTGATGAGAATGTTAGTTTGTAGTTTAGAAATGTCTCCATTGTTAATATTAGTAACCTGATGACAAATCGGACAAGAGAGCTGGTGTTGATGGGGATGACATCTGTAGAGCTTGTCCAAACATTTCTTACAAAAAGTGTGCCCACAACTGAGGAACTTGGGTTCGTTGAAATAGTCAAAGCATAGCCAGCATTCCAGACTTTGAGTAACTACAGCCTCTTCACTTGCCATGGCTCTGTAAATAGGAGACAGATATATTGTAGAATGAGGTTATATGATTGTGTATAACTTGCTTAATATACACTCAACCAAAAAATTAAGTCCCCCCTAGCATTTTTTCATACATTTCAAAAAGTATTTTACCGATTTTTATCATTCAAACGGTAATGGAAAGGGAATTTTCTCACGCAAAGAATGAATGGTATTTGTCTGCCAATTGATGGCATTGTTGGTGTGAAATCATGCATTTTATGACAAAATGTGTAAAAACAATATCTTGCACTTTTGTGATTTGTGTCGGCTTCTACGCGAATAACAAGAGAATCATGCATGTTTCTACACTTTCAAGCACCATTTATTGCATGTCACTCTATGTTTTACTTTCAATAAGCATCACAATGAATGAAGTGTTCAATAATAGATAGGTCCACCATCTGCTTTGATCACCTCGCGACACCTCTTCAGCATACTGTTGATCAAAGTTTGTATACGGCGTTGATCCAGGTTGGCCCAGCCCCTCTGCAAAATACGCTGGAATTCCTCCCTTCACCTTCTTGCTGGCTTTCCGCTTGATATTATCCCAGAGGTTCTCGATGCCCCACCAAGCGGAAAGCCAAAAAGAAGGTGAAGGACGATACATCTTTGGAGGAATTCCAGCTCCTTTTGCAGAGGGCCTGGGCCCTGGGCCCACCTGGATCAACGCCGTATACAGACTTTGATCGACAGTATGCTGAAGAGGTCATAGAGTGACATGCAATAAATGGTGCTTGAAAGTTCAGAAGCATGCATGATTTTTTTTGTTATTCATGTAGAAGCTGACACAAATTACAAAAGTGCAAGATTTTTTTTCACACCCTTTTTCATAAAATGCATGATTTCACACCAACAATGCCATTAATTGGCAGACACATACCATTCATTTTTTGCATAAGAAAATTCCATATCCATTACCGTTTGAATGATCAAAATCGGTAAAATATTCTTTGAGATATATGAAAAATGCTAGGGGGGGACTTACTTTTTTTGGATGAGTGTATATTCAATTAATTAAGATATAATAAAAGTTGCTTTGAAAACCAAAACATTTTTTCATTACTTTCAAATGGCTTTTTTCATAGTTGATCAATATTTCAGCCTTATTTTTTATTAGAATAACCACAGAAAAGTTTCCACAAGTTTAAAAGTCTGCTTCACTTTAAAAATTTGCGAACCCATGCTGTATATGAGCTAGTTTAGGAGCTGGCAATGCCATGGTCAGCCAGATATTGAACAGTTCTTTTGTAACTCGACCGATCTAAACAATCTCTAAGATAGTGATTTAAGCGTTGTATTCAATGGCCCAGTAAACGGGTTCAGCTTATTGTGAGCCTCCGCTGGAAATGATGTCACCCATCAGTTGTGTAATGCTGAGAGCTTTGTGGCAATTTTGTAGGGGGCGTGCCCAATGAGGACAGGAATTAGATGTTCTTTTAAGTGCATCTTTTCATAGACAAACTGGTATCAGGTTCCAATTTTGCATGAAATAAAAACAAAATAAGTGTATAACAGTCAAATCTTATACCATTTTAACGGCGTTACTACCTAAAAGGATCTAGTAACTTTGTTGAAATGTGCAAAAAGTGATGAATGGTTGATTAAATGTATATTGTAATCATCTGATATGTTCACTGGGTGTTGTGTGAAAATTTCAAGTTAAATGGATGTTATATGGCCGAGTTATGAGCAAAAATGCAAAGTGATGTTCACTATTAAACTCATTGCACTGACTTTGTACACGGTTTCGACGATCCAGTCGATAATTTTACATCTGAACACTTCAATCGTAAATATCTTTTTAACGAAAGGGAAATTTGAAAAACCGAAACCTGTCCCATGCTGTTTTTGTTAATGCAAACACAACAAGGTATGAGAGAACCCCTATAATTCCAATTCGATTTTGAGGATTTGGACAATGTTACTAAGTCCCTTTAAATGTGACTCACCCTGAAAATGTCCTCTTTTCCAATAAGTTAAATAGACTGAAGACTCTTTCTCTCGGTTTTAAAGACTGTATTGGTGGTATTGTTCCATACTTGAGAGTTAATTTTCCAGTTGGTCGTAACTGGTAAACAGCAGGCACTTAACATGAGATCATGTGAGTTGATGTGTAAATATCCTAAGTTCTTTTGGCACGATTTATAAAGTCAATATTTAGAATGGTGTGGGTATTAAAGGGGGATAACTTGAGGGGACAAGCCCCCTCCCACCCCTCTCCCCCACACCTGTGGATCCCTTGTGGACTACTTATATCAGGGTTTGCCCTTATTATAATTTTGTCTGACCTGTCAGCATCACAAGTGGCCATTGGCACTGCTAAATCCGAGCCCTGTATATAGAGCCCCAACACATTCTTGTTTGTTCCTCCATATATGAAATGTGTCTGCATATATATGCCACTGGATATGAATGCAGACAGACTAAAAACTAATTTGCATACAATTTAAGTTTTTAATCTTGATTAGTCAACAAGTTATTGAACTTTGAATTATTGAAGAGGGATCCGATAAAAACAAACAGTGAATTAACAGTGTAACCCTCTAAGTGAGTGAATAATGTTTTATTGACTCTTGGCAGTGGCATAAAGCTTCATCATCATGTGGGAACATGGCAGCATAGCCCCCAAATCCTCTACAAATTTGACAAATATAAGTGAACGTCTATGGTGTATTAACAGTTACTTTAAAAAGATAATCTCCTAAACAAGTTGAACCCCCTAATTATTCAGACCAAGCCTTGCCTTTGCTTTATAATGTGGTATTTGGACGGTTAAAAGGACCATAGAGACCCGGGGGTGTTTCACAAAGATTCAAAGTTGAACTTAACTTTAAGTTGGACTTATCAATTATGGAAAACCATTTGTAGCCTTGAAATAACAGCTAACTCTTGGAAAATCTTGCAAATATCTACAAGACAGTGGGGCAGGTTGAGGGGTGCCAGGTAAAAATGTCAGAGGTAAAAGTGTCATCAGAGGTAAAAATGTCAGAGGTAAAAATGTCAGAGGTAATAATGTCAGAGGTACCAACAAAATGGGTACAAATCAGTGCCGTCATAATATCTCAGCACTTCATCACACAAAATGTTGAGACATAAGCTATTGGGCTAGTCTATTATATTCCCTTCTATCATATCATAATGTATATTTTATAAATGACTGTAAGTTATTTGAACCAAATATCATTTTGAATTTTTTGGCATCTATGTCCCTTATGTCGTGGAATTGCCCATAACCATGATGGTTGTTTTCGTAGTTCGCGGTGGTGGTGGTGAAGTGGTATTTTCATTAGTGGTGGTTTGAGTGGTGGCGATTTTGCATTCTACAAAATATAGATATCATACTAGGCAGTTAATGCTCGTGGATCCATCGATAGCAAAATCGGAGCCCAATGATACATCACCCAACAGGTAGCCTTTAAAAATACCTCTTGGCCTTGTTTCAGAAAGAGTAATGTTGCAATCGATTATTAAGTTGCAATTAATTAATTTAAATGCTCATATCTGGTTCAAATTTGCATATTTTCTGACAAGCCCACATGTCGTTCACATGTGCGCTTGCATAGCTTTTGCATGCTGCGTATATTATAAACCCCGCACAAAAAGTTCCGCAATTCAAGTTTGAGCGTTCATATCTCTCCTATTACTTTATTACCGTTCATGAATTTGGTATCATTGGAAAGCTTGTTAACACCCCTTTACATTGGTATGACATTTGTTATGGATAATTTATCATGGAATGTGCATGACATCCGATTATGGGGCAAAGTCAAAAGTGACATGTTGCAAAATGCATTGATATTGTCAATATGCTTTATCATGTAATTGGGAGAATAAGTGATGTTTTGAATGATGTTGAGGCGATCATGCATGATGTCAATGGCGTATTATCATTTCCTCTGGAGGATGGAATAATTTTGAAGTGGTCATGAATACAATTATGAATTCTTCTAATGTTTGGACAACGCAAAAATGACGTTTGTTCTGTACCGTATTTGCTGGTGTATTAACCGCACCTTTTTTCAAAAAAAAAGAAAGAAAAAAAAGGGGGTGCGGTTAATACACGACCGTATTAACCGCACTTTTTTTCTTTTTTTTAGGGGTGCGGTTAATACACCGGAGCGGTTAATACACCGACAAATACGGTAATTGTGTTGGAAAACTGACAAACTTGCGGCAATAGTGTGTAAAAGTCAAACATAATGATAATTTCTCAATCACAATAAAACACATTACATCTTCCTAACAACATACGCAAATATTATTGCACTGGTCACTTCAAAATTCCTCAAGACACATTTCATCTTCCAAAGAAAATGATAATTCGCCATTGACATTCACGCATGACCGACTTATCATCATTCAGAACACTTTATTCTCCCAACAAAAGGATGGTACACTATTGACAATATTAATGCATTTTGCAACTTTTCACTTTTGACTTTGCCCCATATTCGGGTATCATGCACGTTCCATTCATAGCAAATATTCATAGCAAATGTCATATCAATGTAAAGGGGGGAATACAAGCTTTCCAATGATACCGCATTCATGAACGGTAATTAAGTAATATGAGAGATATGAATGCTCAAACTTGAATTGCGGAACTGTGAGGGGCTTATATATATGCGGATGAATTTTGACTTGTTTTTATTTCATTGCTCAAACAGTCAATTACTAATCATTTGTGTGCAAGACCTCCAAAAGGTTCAATATGAAAAAGAAATTATTTATTACCTTCAATGAATTTTGATAACAAGACAGATGTGCAGCAAATGACTGAAAGTCTCCAATATGACCACGGCTTGGAACTGTAGATACACGAACGGAACCGTCCACAGTACAGATATGGAATGAAAGAGATATCAATACTATTTTAGTCCTTCGTAACCACTTGTGGGATTTTTTTAACTGAGATATTGCACAATCGTATAATAAATACTTGTTGAATAGTGCATACGTCATGGCCACTGCATGCACCGCTGAACTGACTGAAAAGACACCCAGAATAACATCAGCACAGCCAGGTTCAAACATGCATTCGCCCAGCTTGGTTGGCATGATTTAGGAGTAGGGCACGGTCATTGTTATTATCATCATATTTTGTAAAGGATGTTCCCCTTATAAGTTGTGTTTGCTTTCATGAAATAATTGGGGTTAATGTGCACGCTACGAGCCCGGGCCCACCCCATCACCCCCCCCCCCCCCCCCCCCCCCCCATCGTATTGTATTGGATCATACTTCACCATGTGAACAATGTATTGTGTGCATGATATTACTGTAGATGGTAAGACGTTGTACCTCAACATGTTTAGATTTTGATTTGTGACTTAATTTGCGATTTGGTGAATCGCTTTTATGGTTTAATACATGAAATAAAATGACCTGAACAAAATGTAAGTTACATAAAATAGTGGAAACAAAATGTGAGGACTTGGCCCAAGTTATTATGATTAGGAGTATAAGAAGAATGTATATTACAACCACATCAACTCGTCTTCAACACGTTATATCTGCTTCCTATATTATTAAGCAATCAGTCCAGTTCAGTTTAGTTTATTTAATTTACAACAAAATTAAAATACTTTTTTGTTTAAGGCTTGAAAGATGTACTCGTGATTCATGGCCTTGGCATACAAGCCGGGGGAGGGAGAAACCCCTCCCCGCCTCCCTTCGGCAATAATCGGGCAAAAAGTCACAATTTGGGGCCGAAAGGTAGGTAAATAAAAGTTAAAGAAAGAAGAAAATAAAGCAGCGCTGAAATAATGACTGCAGAGAATCCTTCGTTATTCTTTTTCGATAAGCCTAATATACAACTATTACTCTTATTCAACCTGTAACATGCTTTTGTTTTGATATTTGTACCTCTGACATTTTTACCTCCGACATTTTTACCTCTAACATTTTTACCTCTGACATTTTTACACCGAGCCGGTTGAGGGGGGTAGAGGAGGCAGAGGCTGCCTACAAAAACACTGACGTACAGAAGAAACACGATATGATATATTGTATTTTTAAAAATATATATGCAAACTAAATTTATACATTTGGTTAACAGCAATTTATAATAATGAGTTTTGTTTCATTTATTTGTCCAAAGCTCTTGGAAATCTTGCCGATATCTGTACAAGACAGCAGGGAAGATTGAGGATGCTTGAACTGCCTATAGAAAAGCACTGACATAAAGTTTAAATAAATGAATACAAATTTGGGAAATAAATGACTTGACATACAAATTATACTGAATCAGATAATAACAAAGAGTGATAAAGACCTGTATTCTTCTTGTTTCTGGTCTACAGCTCTTGGTAATCTTGCCCATATCTACAAAACATCAGGCAGGGTTAGATGAGGCAGAGTCTGCAAAAGCACTGGTGTAGCCTACTGAAGAAACTTTAGGAAATGTAACTTTGTAAAATATACGACTTGACTATATTATCAGATAACTAAGAATGATAATGACCTTTATTCTCCTTTTGTATGGTCCATAGCTCTTGGAAATATTGCCAATATCTACAAGACAGTTGGAGGAGGCAGAGCCTGCCTACAGAAGAAACATGATAAGATATGCTCTTTTTGTTTTTTGAAATTACAACAATGTGTGATATCAAGCTTTATTCTACTTATTTTTGTCCATAGCGCTTGGAAATCTTGCCAACATCTACAAGACAGCGGGGAGGATCGAGGATGCAGAGGCCGCTTACAGAAAAGCACTGACTTACAGAAGAAACATGGCCGACGTTCACTACAACCTGTAAGTAATCAATAATTTGCTTTGATTTGATTGATTAATTTATTTTCAACATTATATCATTCATAATACAACTAATTTTTATAAATAATAAAGAAATTAATATTTATTGAGGATGAGTAACTTTAATTTTTTTTAATGCATTATGTTCATCTATGATTGCACATGTCAAATCATTTGCAATGCAAATTAGCGGACCTCTAAATATGAAAAGCAAAAGAAAAGTTGCAGAAATTGACATGATCTTTATTATATGATAAGCTTTTTAGCTATATTGCGATGGTGGTAGCTGTTTTAACTCTAGGAATGCCACAATTGACTCTGAAAGTCATTAGACTTAGATGATCAGATCTCTTGACTTTTGTTCATAAATGCATGCAATATCTAATGTTTATTGTATCTTAACTTCCTTTCTATTGATCGTAAGCGAATGGGAAAATTAAGCTACACAGGTTCATGTAAACTTGTCTTAAAAACTGGCTGCTTGTGGATCCTAGAAATTACATTTGGCACTCAGCGGATTACAAACCAATATACGTCTCAACAGGCATACATCACACATTTGTGTTATTTTACCTTTCCCCTATGTATGCTTACAATATACATGATTATTTAATATCCATGTATTCTAATGTTGTTTGTATGGTACTTTTTTTTTATGATGGGTGTTAAAGGGATCTAGTAACTTTGTTGAGATGTGCAAAAACTGATGAATGGTTGATGCAATGTATACTGTTGTTATCTCATATGTCCTCAGGGTATTGTGTGAAAATTTCAGGTCAAATGGACAATGTATGGCCAAGTAATGAGCGAAAATGCAAAGTGATATTGGGTGATATTCACCAACTCACTGCATTCACTTTGTACAGGGATGAAAATCTCGCCCGGAGATTTTCTTATCTAAATACTTCAATCATACATATCTTTGTAATGAAAGGGAAATTTGAAAAACCGAAAGCTGTCCCATGATTTTATTGTTAATACGAATACAACAAGGTATAAAGGAACCGCTAGAATTACAATTTTATTTTGAGGATTTGGACAATGTTACTAAGTCCCTTTAAAAACTGAACTGAAGTGTTAATTACTATTTTCTTTTGCTTTTTTCATAAAATGTATTGTATATATTCTATATTTGTTAAATTAATGAACAATAATTATTACATCTTTACCCCATTATCCTATTTTCATCTTCCAGAGGCGTTCTACTGCAGGAGGTCGGCAGATTTGAAGAATCAATTGACAGCTACCAGATGGCAATCAAATGTCGCCCTCGTATGTCCAGTAAGTCCATAATTTAAAATGGCATATTTTCTTCACCAATACAAGAGTTTCTAATGTCCCCAGATGTAATGTATACATTTTTATATATATATCCCATGTTGATGGTTATCATGAAAAACTGAAATGTAAACAAGATTGCATGATGACCTAACCATCAAACCCTTAGCCATTGGGTGATCTTGTGGTCTAGTGGTTATGACACCTGTCTAGTAATCAGAAGGTTGCGGGTTCAATCCTCATCCAAGTCTGCTTGTGATTTTCTTCACAGTGACTTAAACTGTTATTGAGCATCCAGTGTTTAATTTACATCAGTAAAGGACAATGTATACAATCATTTCTAAAAAATAACCAATGGAAAAAAGATTATATAATTTTAAGATTAATGATGTCACTTGATTTAATGTCTTATCGATTTGTATGTTTTTTTAAAAAAAAATAATTTGTATTCGACTAAATTTGAGGAAATGTCTTGCTGGATCCCAGAAGGTCAGTAAACACAACATTTCATCAGCAATAAAAAGTGATAAATGGTGTAACGGTGTAATTCTTAGATCCAATTTCATCATATCAAAATTATCATTGTTTAATGCAGTGGCCCACCTAAATCTGGGTATTGCCATGACAACCATGGGGCGGAGGATGGAAGCTGAAGGCGTTTACAGACTTGCGGGGACGCTGGATGATGCGGGACTGAAGGACCCACGGGGACAGATACATGGCGTCATCTCGTCTCTGTTCAACTTGGCCCGGTTGATGCAGGAGGATGAAAGATATGAGGTGAGATGCGAACAAGGAGGAGATGAAAACAATTGTTGCTGATGTTGATGATATGCACAATGATCATTATGATGGTGATGATATGATGATGGTGATGGTGATGATGGTGATGATATGATGATGATGATGGTGATGGTGATGATGTGCACAATGATTATGATGATGGTGAAGATGATGATGATCAATGAGGATTATGATGATGATGATGATGGTGATGGTAATGGTGATGGTGGTGATGGTGATGATGGTGATGGTGATGATGGTGATGATGATGAGGATGATAATTATGATGCCTAATTATGATGGAGGGGGTGACTATAATGATGAGAAGACAGCAACAATGCTGATTATGATACTTTAATTGATAAGTAATGATGATGATGTGCATAATAATTATGATGTTGGTGGTGATGATGATGATGGTGATGATAGTGATTATGATTATGATGGTGATGGTGCTGATGATGATGATCAAGATGATGATGATCAAGATGATGATGGAGATGATGTGCATGATGATGATGATGTGCATGATGATGACGACGATGTTAAGGAAGATGATGATAGTGATTGTGATGAGAATGATTACCATGACAACAATGGTGATTTGATGATGAACATGAGCATGGTGAGGATGATGACATGATGTATTGATGATAATAATGCCTAAATGTATTCAAAGCATTTGAATAATCACTATGTTTAATACTATTATTTTCCAATTTAGGATGCCTTAATTATCCTGGAAGAAGCGCTAAATCGCAGACCAGACTACTACTCACCACAGAGTCTCTACAACATGCTAGGTATGTACAGGTACCATAATTATAGTGTCTTCAGATTTAATTCATTTTCAAAGGGAATCGGCATATTTGTCCCAAGCGATTAAAATCAATTGTAACTTTAGTGATTCCTGTGAACCTTGCTGTTTTGCTTTTTACTAATAATAGAAAAACAAAACTGGGATTTCAGATTTTCTTTTCTTAATTGAGGTATTTCATATCTAATTTTATGGATTATTTCAACGAAGCAGAAATCTATGGCAATTATTTATCCAGAAGCAAGTTGCACTCTCCACTTGTTTCTCGGCCATATAACATTTTAAAACTGTCCCATATTATCACATTGACTGTTTGCAGGGCAATTTCAATGCAAAATTTTGACAGAACCTGTCCAATATCATCTCAAATTGGATAATAATGTGGATGTGGTGTGGCAAGATTTGGTAGAGCGCTCGCTTTCCAAGCGGGAGATCCCAAGTTCGAACCTGGAGTATGCCCATCGCGTTTGTCCTTCAGCAAGACAATTGATCCACAATGCTGCTCTCTACCCAGGTGTATAAATGGGGACCCGGTAGGAGGTGAAAGCCTTTAGGTGAACGATCTTCTCAATGCCCATGAGCCGCTTGGAAGGAATGCTCCCCAGGGAGTGGAGATGGTATCCTATGACCGGGGTAATAATATCATTGTAAAGCGCTTACAGATGATTATCAATCATATTAGGCGCTATATAAATCAAGTATATTATTATTAATATGAATGGTACTTTTGCAACTGTTTCTTATCTAAGCCATCTTGACCATCATAATGTTATCGCCTAGTCCATCTTCATAGTATGAGTACATGCAGTCTATTTATTCTATCATTTTTCTAAATGAAAATGAACAAAGATAATAGGGTTTTCTTAAGATTTGATCCCCAAAACCTCCAGATTTTTTAATCCAGGGGAAAGCCTGTTTTCCTTGCTCATTTTCATTTATAGTTCATATTTCTGCCCAGTTTCCCAAATATTTTCAAATAACTATTGTATTCCTGTTTCACTGAATAACATTTGCAGGAGAAACTCACTACAAGCTTGGAGATCTTTTGGAGGCAGAAAAATGGTTCCAAGAATCGCTGAAAAGCAAGCCAGACCACGTACCCGTCCACCTCACCTACGCAAACCTGCTTGCCAAAACGGTAAGTACCTTTCATTTTGTTCGTAAACATGACATCTTACATATCTCTGTAGCTAAAATTTGTAGGGGAAGATCTATCGGAGGCAGAAAATGGTTCCAAAAATCGCTAAAAAACAAGTCGGACCACGTACGTTACCCGGTTACCTGCCCACCTCACCTACGCAAACCTGCTTGCCAAAACTGTAGGTACCTTCCATTATGTTTGATTAAGAAAGAGCAAAGAAAATGGGATTCCAACGGGATTCGAACCCGAGACCTCCGGATTGCTAGACGGTGCTCTTACCGTCTGAGCTATAGAAAACCCTAGTATGGCGTTCGTCCCTGGAACCCCTTAATTTTCATTGCTCGAGTGGTCAGAAGCTATTATAAACCTGACACAAACCCGAAGGATAGAGATCCATTTGGGGATATATGCGAGGGATCACCGAAGAAACGCAGCTGTTTTGAAAATTTAACACAGAATCATTAATTTCTCTGCTGTCAATATTTGGCATATATATACTGTTTAAATGTTACCCTTCTTTGACCTTGAGACTCCCTTTTTTCTTCTTTCAGAATCGTCCCTCTGAGGCAAAACATTTTCTTGACAGAGCCGTCAAACTGGAGAGTGAGAATGCAAATGTCTACAGGCACTACGGTAAGGACCAATGCGATATGATCATTTGGAGTGATAATAAACTGAACTTATTATAAGGAAAAAGATGTTAATTAACTTTGCCAAATTCCCTAATCCAAACCCAAATCACTAGAGCGTTCATGGTTTTCTTCTACCATGTTGTTTGGCTTATGGCAAACAATGGTAACTGAAGAATGAAATTGGTTGTGATTTTTCAAATGTCTCCCTCATAATGGAGATATTAATTATGATTGAATGAAAAGCATTCCATGTATGTTTCTCAATTGTAGCCGTAACCATTCGGCAGTATACAAATGATGCGCAGGTATGAGTGGGTCGGTAGGAATTGTTTGCACAAGGTAACTATGGAACTGTTAAACCCACCAGGCGAAGCCGAGTGGGTTTAGACTAGTTTCTATAGTTACCGCGTGCAAACAATTCCACCGACCCACGAAATAAACTTGCGCATCATCTATTTTATAGAATGGGCATTGTTACGCCCCCCAAAAAGTCAAACAAATTAAAAATTAGAAAAATTACCGGATGCATGAAATAATTTTACCGGACGCATGAAATTTTTTACCGGACGCATGATTTTTTTACCAGACGCATGAAATTTTTTACCGGACGCATGCAATTTTTACCGGACGCATGAAATTTTTACCGGACGCATGATTTTTTTACCGGACGCATGACTTTTCATGCATCCAGTACAATTAAATGTCTGCACAAATTTTGATCTCAACCAATCAGATTGCAGGGATTTATCAACCCATTCTATAATAGGTGATGATATATCTTACATCAATCAGCAATCTTTTAAGTAGGTTAATATGCGGTGTTCTTTTCCTATGAAACTATCATACATCATTACAGGGATCTAGTAACTTTGTTGACATGTGCAAAAAGCGATGAGTGGTTGATACAATGTTTTTTTTTGTTATCTGATATGTCCACTGGATGTTGTGTGAAACTTTCAAGTTAAATGGACTTTATATGGCCGAGTAATGGGCAAAAATGCAAAGTGACATTCACTAACTCATTGCATTCACTTTGTACACAGTTCTGACAATCCATTGGATAATTTGACATCTGAACACTTCAATCGTAAATATCTTTTTAACGAAAGGGAAATTTGAAAAACCAAAACCTGTCCCATGTATTTTAGTTAATAAGAATACAACAAGGTATGAGGGAACCGCTAGAATTTTGATTGGATTTTGAGGATTTGGACAATGTTACTAAGGCCCTTTAAGAACAATTTTACAGTGATATTTGTATATTATTGAAGTCATAAATATTCCTTTTAGAAAATTTGTATGAAGTTGACCCCTTCCCATTGAGATTCTGAAATCCCCATATGGATTCTGTACATAGCCTACTAGGTTCCCGTATATATAAGCAACATGGTAATGGACGACTTTATTCAAAATGAATGTTTTTTTCTTCTGATTTGATCAACAGGTCAATTCTGGCACGACCAGGGCGACTTCATAAAAGCTTCGGGGCACTACCATAGCGCCCTCGTGCTTCAGCCAGACGACTTTGAGATAACCTTCAACCTCGCCAACTCACTCCGCCAGGCTAAGGAGAATGAAGAGGCAGAGACCTACTATCGGCAGGCTGTGGCCCTCAAACCCGGTGTGAGTAAAATCACAATAGAATATGTTGAAAATATGTTGGAAAAATATTTCAAAATAAGGTTTCCTTATCATTTGAACCTCAAGACTTTTGGCGGAAACCGACTATCGCCAGGCTGTGGCCCTAAAGCCTGATGTGAGTAAAACAAATATATTTAAAAAAAGAAGTGATAGAAAATGAAAATGAGCAAAGAAAAATAAGGTTTCCTTATCATTTGAACCTCAAGACTTTTGGCGGAAACCTACTATCGCCAGGCTGCGGCCCTCAAACCCGATGTGAGTAAAATAGTGCTGAGTTATTCTGTTCATTTCACTAAACATTTAAACGCTGTCTTTAAAGTTTTTTGTTTTGTCTTGCTAAACATTTTATTAAACGTTTAAACATTAAAATAATGGTTACATGTTTAGTTAACGTTTTCAATCAGCAATATGAGCATAACAAAACTATTTCAAAAAGAGGGAAATATTTGACCGGAAATATGACATATGAATTAAAATGAGCAAAGAAAAATAAGGTTTCCGTGGGATTTGAATTTCAAGACTTCGGACGGAAGCCTACTATCGCCAGGCTCTGATCCTCAAGCCTGATGCGAGCAATGCAAACAAAAAAGAAATGGTCAAAATTATGGAAAACATATCTTTAAAATATGTCAACAAGACTTGTAAAAAAGGGCCCTAGAGATGCATGAAAGCAGGCCCGTAGACAGGATTTTTCATGGGGAGGTGGGTTATTTGCAAAAACGGGACAGAGACCACTTGCCAACAATTTGTGAGTGCCATTTGTATACTGATGGAGGAAGAATGTTCAATTTCCCCTACGGTTGAATAAATTGTATGTTAGTTTCATTAATATTTGTCCACGGCAAATTCGACTAATATAAGTATGCTTTAACTCCTTGAGAGACAATTCTGCATAATTTGCACCACATAATACAGTCACATGGCCATAGAGCTGTAAAATCCCTGGCACTCAAAGTGTAAATTTACCTTTCTTTATTCTATATTTGTTTGCAGGTTGCAAATGGACATGTCAATTTTGGAGCCATGCTGCACCTCAATGGGAAGTTGGAAGAGGCTGAAGCCAGCTACCTGCGCGCCTTGAAGCTTAAACCAGATGACCCAACAAGTCTCCAAAATCTCAGGAAACTGCGCAACTTGATGGCAAAGAGATCAGTCAACAAAGAGACCTAAGGCAACCAATGAACCAAGTTCCAATGATGCACCCCAATAAAAAGTTGGAAGAGGCTGCAATCAGCTACCTGCGCGCCTTGGAGCTGAAACCAGATGACCCGAGAAGCCCTCCAAAACCTCAGGAAACTGCGCAACTTGATGTCAAAGAGATCAGTCAACAAGAACATTTGGGGCTAATGCTGTCCCAATGAACATAATGAAAACAATTTGGTTTGTTGTGGAACTAGGAGAAACCAATGTCCAAGAGGCGGGCCACCTGCGCACATTGGAACTAAAGCCAGATGACCCAACAAGCCACCAGAACCTTAGGAAACTGCGCAACCTGATGGCAAAGAGATCCGTCAACAAAGAGACTTGAGACAACCATTTTTCAGAGAAGCATTGTAAAGACAATTTGGTTTGTTGTAGAACTATAGAAGGAACCAAAATCTCAGAGGCCAGCTACCTGCGCGCCTTTGAACTAAAGCCAGATGACCCAATAAGCCTCCGGAACCTCAGGAAACTGCGCAACCTGATGGCAAAGAGATCAGTCAACAAGGAGATTTAGGGCTACTGAAGTCCCAAGGAACCCTTTAAAACAAATGGGTTTGTTGTGGAACTAGAAAGAAACCAATGTCCAAGAGGCGGGCTACCTGCGCTTCTTGGAGTTGAAACCAGATGACCCAACGAGTCTCCAGAACCTCAGGAAACTGCGCAACCTGATGGCAAAGACATCAGTCAACAAGGAGATTTAGGGCTACTGAAGTCCCAAGGAACCCTTTAAAATAAATGGGTTCGTTGTGAAACAAGACGAAACCAATGATCTGCGCACATTGGAACTTAAGCCAGATGACCCAACAAGTCTCCAGAACCTTAGAAAACTGCGCAACTTGATGGCAAAGAGATCAGTCAACAAGGAGAGTTGAAATAAGCAAAATTATCAATATAATTTATATGAAGACATATATTGGTCTATCACATATACAAAGGTCTGAAAACACCACTGGATGAAGCAATAGAAACCATCATCCTAGGGGCCAGCTACCTGCGTAACTTGGATGAAAAGCCCACAACCCAACTTACTTTGAAACCTGAGGAAACGGCGCACTTTGATAGCAAAGAGATCCGTCAATAAGGAGATTTAGGGCTACCGTTGTCCCAAGGAGCATATCATAAAGACAAATTTGTTCGTTTGAGAATGAGTACTGGAAGAAGATACATCATTGAAATAAGTGTTATTGTTTATTATTGAAACATCTACAAAAAAGCAGAATGCTTCTAAATACTTTTAAAGGCAGATATCCAGATCTAAATATTTCATTATTGTACACACAAGCAGTATAATTGTTGAGGTAGTCCTGTTGTCATATCTATCTTTCTATTTGCTGTAAAACAGCCTAGTATATTGAAATAATATACTAAATCTTGATATTTATCATTTGACAAAGATTAATGTACATAATTATATATTTTTGTTTATATTATGCAAAGTTCATCTGTGAACTACAATATGTGAAACTACATATCCCACCTTTTGGTTGTATGCTTATTGGTACTGTTGCAAGATAAACTTTTGATAAAGAATCTACCAAATATTGTGTTTTTTATGGTTTAAGAGTTTTTATGGTGCCAATAGTAAGAGTAAGTAGAGTAGCATTAGCAATTTGTTTTTTGTAAGTATTGTTTTGATTCAAAATGTGAATTATTATCTTTAAATTCTTCATTTATTTTCCCACCTCTCAAAACGAATGTTGAATCCCACCTTTTCTCTTCCAGATATTTATTTTGACAAGCTTCAAAATCATGACTGTATCATTAAGCCAAATCATGTTTTTTTTTAAGTTTCTGCAAATTTTGTAATTCTTGAAAATGTCAGAATTTGTTGGTAAAGTTGTATGAATAGATTGCTAGAGTTGAGAAAAGTTGTTATTTTTGTTATCATGAAATTATGGAGCTTTGATCTTAGAATGTGTATTTCTGTAAGCTCGTTATTTATTTTCTACAATACTAGTGTAGTACTATTGTTTGGTGACTACCTTTATGATTTGATTTTATATGATTATGCAATGCTATCTATTTTGTTCATGGAAATCTATTTGAAATGAAATATGATTCAAGTCTCAGTATTATTCTGAAATAATTATAATTAGATACTATTAAATTTATGTAATATCAATAACCAGTCATTTTAATTGTATGTCTTTAAGTATTCCTCAAACACATATTCTTAACTTTGTGTGTTTTCTTTGCAGAAAGATTTGTTGGTTTCTGTATCTCTTGAATATATAAAGTCAGCATTATTTATTATTTTTTTAACAAAATTATGATTATTCATTAGATTGATAATAATGAGAACATAATAATATGATTATTTTTTACATTTTTTATTAGGGATAAAGTGCATTCTTTCTGTGGAGGCAAACATATGACTTGAATAAAACTATGAATCTGTATAAACTAAGATATAAAATTAAAAATGAAGAAAGAAAATTGGGTGTCCCAGGGATTCGAGCCCGAGACCTCCAGATGATAGATGGATACTCTACAGACTATCACTACGGCGATCCCTCAGACATATCCCCAAGTTGATTTATTATCCCTTCGGGTTTGTGTCAGGTTTATAATAGCTTCTGACCATCACAAACAATGAAGAGGGTTCCACTTCCATGGACGAGTGACCAACAGATGGGCTCCACCTCAGTCGGTAGAGCACTGGTCAAGCATCCGGAGGTCTTGGGTTCAAATCCCGAGGACGCACAATTTTCTGTGTTAATTTCTCATATACATCATATATTTCTGATCAGTTTCTCTATGTTTGAAACAAGATAGAAATTGGCACAGTTCTTTAAATAATTGACTGAATGTTTCACATTTCACAGCAGGAATTTGTTTATATTTTTTAGATAATGCTCCCTGTGAATGAATCATGAATTTTGAGTTCATTGTTTTTTATGACTTTGATGTATTATCATATGTCTTGTATAAATTAGTGTAGTTTCTGGTATTTATTTTCATTACATCTATGTGCAATATGTGTCTTCTTAGTAAAACAAAGGAATTTAGAAAATCCCCGTCAGATACACTTGTTTGTCATAATATGAATTTAAATCTGTGTTCATAATTATAAAAGTAGTCAAGACATGTTTTAAGTAGTAGTTATTCCTTATCCTTTTCCCTACCTACCAGGTTTGCATTACATGTTTTAATTAAGTTTGTATTTTCTCTGATTAAATAGTAAAATGGAGCCAAACATTGACTGTAGAGAGGAACGTGACACAAGTGACCACAAGATTTGTGAAGTACCCACCTGGTTCCCATATTATGTAATGTGTTAAAGGGGTAGTTTAGTTTTGGTAAGGCTGAAAGTAGCTAAAACCTGCACAGTAACATTATAAACTAATAGTTATAACTCCACCATGCTCGAAAGGTATACAAAATTACAAACGACTAAGTAAAAAGCCTGTTATCATTCAAAAAGAGCCATTCAAACACAAGAGGGCGCTTTTTTAAAAGGCATTGGTTTCAACCATTTGTCATACAAAATTATGCATGTGATGTTTTATTGATATAATGATTAAATAGCGAGATCATCAACAACTATTTAAAAAACGTTTTGAAAATTTTTGAAAAAGTGCAAGCATTTTAAATTTTTTTTCTAAAAATCATCTAATTATTTGGGCCCCAAATAATTATAAGATCAGATATATTCATTGATATTTCAGCCGTTTCTGGGTCGATTTTGACCAAATAAAGTTTATTCTGCCATTAAAATTGCATGTTCTCTCAAATTCGACATTCAGTTTTTTATTACCTCACAAAAAAATTGTGATGTGCAGCGCCCTCTCTACCAAAACTAAACTACCCCTTTAACCTGTTCCCTCCTAGATGTTGCAATCCCTATAGTTTTTAACAAGCCTTACCGGGTTCCTGTAAGCAAGGGATTACCTTTCTTTGTACGGAGATATTTGTAATTATGAATCGCGGACATGTTTTGTTACAAAAAAGTGCCTATTAAATGTTCTGATTTCACAGAGTATGTTGATGGATGTATGGTGTGTAAATATGATTTACACACCAATTTGTGCAATGTTGAATTTTGTTGCTTATTTTCATATTTCTTCCTTATTAAATGTGTAATATCTGAAAAATGCTCTTTAAACTTTTCATACGCAAATGTTATTATTAAATCACGAATTTTACAGCAAATCACAAATGTGTATATTTATTATACTGATGGTGATGATGCTGAGATGAAGATGATGATGATGATGATGGTGATGATGGTGATACTGATGGTGATGATGCTGAGATGAAGATGATGATGATGATGATGATGATGATGATGATGAAGATTATGATGATGATGATGATGATAGAAGTGGAACGAATGACAATTTTTGAACCCGAACAAAATTGCTCTCTATTTTATCATTAATAGAATACACTTTTTAAAAGAAAATCTGAGTTTTACATTTAAAATGTCCTCACCAAATTAGAATGTAAGAGCAAAATAACAAATAAAAAAAATAATAATTATGAATCAAGAGCAATGTAGTAAACGATATATTTGCAATAAATGAAATAAACAATTTACAGATAAATACATTTATTTGATATGGGGTACAAAAAAAAAAACACAAATGAGACATACAAATAGGGGGCTTACAAAAATCAAATAAGGAAAAATGTCACCCAAGGTGTTGTTCATCTACAATGGAATAGCGCCATCCGCGTCAAATGCATTACATGTATTGTGTGAAATCCGTACTTTTAGCATTAGGCGTGCGGAGGGCCCGGGGGGGGGGGGGGGGGGTACTCAGATTATAGTCGGACGGGGGGTGTGCGGCTGGGACCTCCAAACCCATACCCACATCTAAGGGTCTTTTTGCGAAAAATGGACCCATGCCTAAGGATTTTTTTCGCCTGCGGCGCATGTTTTGGGTGTATTTCCCGCAAATTTTGCGGTTTTAAGTTAGCGAGCGTAGCGAGCTTGAAAAATTTTGCAATTTTACATCGGCAAATCCAAAAATCCCGTATAAAAAAGGGGAAATCTGAAAAAAGGGACCCATGTCTAAGGATTTTTTTGATGAAAAGGGGACCCATGTCTAAGGATCTTTCTTGAAAAGGGGACCCATGTCTAAGGATCTTTCTTGAAAAAGTCACCCTTCCCAGCGGCACATCCCCGTATACCCAATATACGTGAGTACCCCCCCCCCCCCCCCCCCCCCCCCCGGGGCGGAGGGCTTGGTATGGGCGGGTTTGACCAAAGAATAACATAGCCATAATATAGGTTTTCCCGCTCAATTTCGCGATTGTGACAATCAAATTGATATAAGGAGCAAACGAATTCGCGCGATTTGGGATCGCCTGGTCAAAGCAGCATTCGAATTCGTAAATAGTCGTTCAAAATCGCGTCTGAGCAAGTGAATTTGAACAAAGAGCATACCTTTTCATCAATGGTCATTCAAAATCGCACGCAGTTCACGCTGGCGCTACTGCACATTCGCGAATTCGAGTGCCCATAAATGAACTATCGTGTCTATTCACGAAACCGTATGCGTATGCATGAATTCGTTTGAATTCGGAATTTGAAAGACCGATACCAACGATTACGCGGCAATGCGTGAATTTGAATGACCCTTAATGAATTCGATTGAAAAAAGTGTAAAATTGAGCGGGAAAACCTATATATTAACACAACAAATTTAGTCTCTGTTCCGGCGGCTGTTCTACTGAGACGACGTCTGGCTCCACTGAACGACAATAATAATAATGATGAAGTCAGAATAATAGAAAGAAGCCCCTTGTAAGATTTTGTTATTTCTTCCTATAACCATAACCGAAATTTACTTCGCGATAAACTAATGTTTGACCACTGTCTGATATTCAATTGAAATTTTGCTCAAGATTATTGGACTCCATAGCACGCATTTCTAAGCAGGAATATTATAATAGCATAAATGTTAATTTAGTTCCTCATAGTAACATGTTCACTAAGGTGAAGAAAACTCGGCGCTAATGCAGTTTAGAGCCGAAAACGTACAAGTTTGTATTGAAGCACAGATACAACTTCTGTGTAGGGCTCAAACTTTTTGCAGTCCTTTTACTCATCAAAAAACACTTTTTAGTTCTAGGTCAAAATAATGCTCTGAATTGTTTGTGATAGTCTTCACATAATAAAAAGGTGTTAAAATGGACGAGAAAACCTACATTTGATCATTCATAAGATGCCCTTTTCTGTACTTGATGGTAACACAACAAATATGTAATGTATACAAGTCAGTGACTCAATCCATAGGCGCCGGAAGTGGGGGGGCAGGGGGGGGGGGGGGCGGCCGCCCCCCCCCCCCAATCCAAAAAGTGGGGGGGCAAAACGCGTTTTTGCCCCCCCAAAAAGCCCCCCCCCCAAAAAAAAAAAGAAGAAGAAAGAAAAGAAAGAAAGAAAGAAAGAAAAAAGAAAAGAAAAAATTAAATGTATCAGCCATTACTTGTTAATTCTAACGTTTTAAAACTAAGTTATACATCCATTTAACGTTTTCGCTGCGCGCTTCGCGCGCAAACAAATTATCTCAGTTTGTTGTGTAACTTGCGTATGGTACGTCTGGGGTGGATTTTTCTGTACCGGTCCACGCAGTTCCTGTGTAGGCTGTTATTGCTCTGGCTGTTTGTGTGACGTGCACCAAATTGCACCATTTCAAGTATATGAATGCAAAATCTTCCCCGTGGGAGGGGGATACCACCTCCCAAACCATCCCCCTCCCTCTCTGCCCCAGCCCTCGGTCGCTTCGCTCCCTCGGGTCTCATTTTTGACTGTAAGCTATGTTGTTGGATCATACATAATGTGGCATATGGTGTATGTTTTTGCACCAAATTGCACAATTTCAAGTATATAAATGCAAAATTTTCCCCGTGGGAGGGGGATACCCCCTCCCAAACCCTCCCCCTCTGGCTCTGACCCAGCCCTCGGTCGCTTCGCTCCCTCGGGACTCATTTTTGGCTGTAAGCTATGTTGTTGGAACATACATAATGTGGCATATGGTTTATGTTTTTATGCACCAAATTGCACCATTTCAAGTATATAAATGCAAAATTGTCCCCGTGGGAGGGGGATACCCCCTCCCAAACCCTCCCCCTCTGGCTCTGACCCAGCCCTCGGTCGCTTCGCTCCCTCGGGACTCATTTTTTGCTGTAAGCTATGTTATTGGATCATACATAATGTGGCATATAGTTTATGTTTTTATGCACCAAATTGCACCATTTCAAGTATATAAATGCAAAATTTTCCCCGTGGGAGGGGGATACCCCCTCCCAAACCCTCCCCCTCTCGCTCTCACCCAGCCCTCGGTCGCTTCGCTCCCTCGGGACTCATTTTTGGCTGTAAGCTATGTTGTTGGATCATACATAATGTGGCATATGGTTTATGTTTTTATGCATCAAATTGCACCATTTCAAGTATTTAAATGCAAAATCTTCCCCGTGGGAGGGGGATACCCCCTCCCAAACCCTCCCCCTCTGGCTCTGCCCCAGCCCTCGGTCGCTTCGCTCCCTCGGGACTCATTTTTGGTTGTAAGCTATGTTGTTGGATCATGTTTTTAAAGCACCAGATTGCACAATTTGAGGTTTAAAAATGCAAAAACTCCCTACCGTGGGAGAGGGGGGGGGGGGGGGGGGGGGGGGGGGGGACTCCGCTCAGTCGCTTTATCCTCGCAATGTCTCACTCTCACCTCTGGCTTAAAGTTGGCAACTCTGTGAGTGTGGTTGGGCATGAGCCCCTAAACACATAAATCGTGAGCCCCCTTAGGGTTTTGCCTCCCCAATCCAAAACTGCTTCCGGCGCGCCTGACTCAATCACATGTATGATGCAACAGGGTGAAATTACGTTCAACTTGGGAAACGGATATAATCCATAAGACATCATATTCATGATTCAGAATAAAAGTACAATAAGCCTGAACCTGAAAGTTTAGACTACAAAGCGATTTTTCTGGCATCAGTCGAAACTGTTATCAGCATCAACTTCCAAAATACACAAACATGGAGTGATTTATGGAATGTTTATACCATGGACCCTATGTAAGGTCCATAGTTTTACTAATCTTGAAGATGCCTGCATAAAAAGGACAATATCTTTAAAGGGATCTAGTAAATTTGTTGAAAGTGCAAAAAGTGATGTGTGGTGATAAAAACGTATACTGCTGTGATCTGATATGTCCAACAAATAATGGTAATTGGATTGTATTTGGTCGAGAAATGAGCGAAAATGCAATGTGATAATCACTTACTCATTGCACTTACTTTGTACACGGCTGAAAATGTCTGGACCCGTAGATATATTTAATATCCAAACAAATCAATCGCAAATATCTTTTGAACGTAATGCAAATCTGGAAATAACGAAACCTGTCCCATGCTTTTATTGCTAATACAAATACAGTATATCAAAGTATGAGGGAATCGCTAGAAATCCAATTTGATTTTGAGGACTTGGACAATGTTAAAAGTCTCTTTAAGACTTCTATGACTACTAAAACGTAATAAATCTATCCAATTTTATATATGAATGCTGATTTTATGTAGAAGTTAATTTTTTGTATTAGATACGCACCCGATCAAAGATGTTAAAGGAACAAATCAGACAAACTCCTTGCACAAGGCCTCTACATGACTACTGTCTTGTTCTCAATCAAAGAGACACAAAAAAGGACAACAATTTATGATTTGACTAAATTATGAAAACAATTCTGGCAAATGTTTTTTGTCTGCAACAATACAAACACATGTGCAGGCAAGCACATCGACACATTCGCAAGCGCATTCGCACGCACACACATACACACAAATGAAGACCCCCAACACACACAAAAACACACACACACACACACACTCATACACACACATGCCAGACAAAGTAATGGAAAATGCACAGAGAAATTTGGGTCATCTAATGAATTTATTATTCCAAATGTATACAAAAATTGTCTCATTATATAGACCAAACTGTATCATCGTTTCATCTTTTTTTTCCTCCAAAGTTGAAGATAACAATCGCTTAAGAAAAGATAATGCACTTCATCATTGTATTATTTTTTTATATTTAATGATCTATTATTACATTCATGTTGGTATGTTACCAAACAAGTTTACAAGGCATAAGTTTACAGCAGGGCTAGAAATTAACTTGTGTCCATGGTGGCTGTATCAATCAAATAATATCAGGACCTATCACAGGGCTTATTATCTACAGCGGTGGCCCAAGTCCCGATGGCCTTCAAAAATTTACTTTGGCCACTACAAAGTCATGTTTTACCACCATAGAATAAGGCGTATACACACAAATATTTGTGAATATAATAATACATGTTGATATGTTTTTGTTTTATAAGATACTTATGGAAATGTTTGTTTATCAATACAGTTAAGAATGAATAGTCAGATTATGTCAGGCATACGTGATAATAACATAATATATGTGATAATAACATATATATTATAGCATCAAACTATTTTTCTTCTTGCAATATTTACTTTACAAAAAGTAATACAAAATGATAACTTGTAATTATTTTTTTGGGCAATTACAGTGTGGTATGTTTTCAAATGAACACTTAAAAAACATGATAATTAAAAAAGAACAATGTATTATGATTATTATCTCATGTTCCAGTCACTAATCAAATTGTATACGTGTCCGCGTAAACAAGTATACACTATACAATACATTCTAAATACATATAAACTTTCAGGCAAATTGTTTTACAAATAGAGAACATTTTGATATTCTTATTCAGCATGAAAATATGATTAGTACTAGTCAAGAAATAAGTTTCCATAGAAAGCACTTATAGAGAGAAAAGTACAGAATAAAATAATGTCATTTGATGCAAATATGAGATAACGATTTATAACATAAATGTGGTATGTTTGCAAACAACTAGTACGCTGTATAATTAAGACAGAGAGATGTACATGAAAATATGAAACGTGATAGATTTACTAATCTCTTTGTACATGATGATGAATAACACGATAAATATTTGTTCCGTATCACGCACTGGAAAAGATACATTACAGTAGTTATCAATACAATTATATAATATGATCATGTAAGATTTTCATATAAATCATTATTTGTCCTGACACTGCCAAATGCTGATCTCATTTAATTTATATTCAATATCCAATATAAATGCAACAATGCGTACAGTTGACAAGCAGGGTAATTGACACTACTAACTTACTCGGAGTGTTATATGTTTGTCTGCTTTGAAATAGGTCCTCATGACTCATAGTAAAGTGACAGACACAGCAATTTCACAATTTCATCACACAAATAAATCTTGAGTAAATACAACCAAACCTGTGTATAACGCCCACCCAAGTGAACAAAAATAGTGGTCAATGTAGACATGTGACCTCTATATAAAGGTTCTTTGACAATGTTTTCATCTGCAGGGGAACACGTTTAGTGGCCACTATAAATGACAGGTTTGCTGTTATAGGCAGGTGGCTACTAATACAGGTTTGACTCAGTATTCTATTTTGGGGGTTCAGCTCTGAAGTAGAACCTTAGAGGTTATAAGGTGCTGAGGGTGCTGATCCAGAGTAAAATGAAAGACACGGCAATTTGACAAGTTCGTCACAAGTTCGTCACACAAATAAACCAAATAAACACAAATGTCCCATTTTTCCATTCAAGATGATGTGGTTTTGTTTTAACCCATCCTGAGCAGGTCCCCCAACACATTGGCTGGAGTCTATGGAGAATGTGTCTTAAAACAGATCCAAATGGCAATCAACATGTAGCATAACCATGTAACTAAATTTTCCTTACCAAACAGAAGACCTTCACTAAGCATTCCAAAAAGAAGTCACAAGTCTTCAATTATCTCACAGGTCACAGTATCACATTATGTAGTCAATGGTCTTCCAAAGTCTTCGAAGGCTTATAAGATGTCGCTTATCAGTCCATAAGCCTTCCCACGGAAGCCTTCGAAGGCTTATAAGCTGTCGGTTAGCAGTCGGTTATCAGTCCGTAAAAAAATCCGTAAGCCTTCCCACGGAAGTCTTCGAATGCTTCCTACGGACAAATTAATATGCAAATTAGGTACGGACTGCTTCCGTATAAGCCTTCGACTGCTTAATCTTGTAATTATTTATTCAAGTTAGTTTATTAGTAACTAAACTGCCATAAACCTTCGTGTAATTGGGCCTTCTAACGTTTGACTACTAAGACCAACTCTTCGACTGCTTAAGCAGCCTTTTTTTCTATAACTTAAGCAGTCGCAATTCAGAACTGCTTACAAGAATGTCTTCAAAGGCCACGTCTGCTTCTGTAATATTGGGCTAAGCAGTCTGATGTCTTTGAAGGTTTAGCGACTGCTTAATAAGCAGTTTTTTTTTGGTAAGGGTAGGGACCAGCCTTACAAGCCTCGCTGGGTCCTTTGTCATTTTCATTATGATTGATTTGATGTACATTCTTTGATTTGCTTTTATTTGTTGCTAAGAACATGAAAAATGCAAGCAATCAAATCTTATTAATTGAAATATTGTATTTTAAAACAAATGCGTTTTCGGTAGCAGTTCTGAACTGGTCAAAATGGTATGACGATTTACAAAGTTTTTCCAATGATGTTTAGATTTTGTGGAAGACAATGAATTGCTCCTCTGATACTACAACAATCTCTCCAGTGGACAATTCATCCAATTTACATATGCTATCTGCCAGTGGAAAGTCACTCAAGACTGTTCTGATTCTCTTCAGGTCCTTTGTGTAGTGCTCAATACTCAGCAGACCATCCTCCCTGCATGCAATCAGTATGCTATCATCCTTCAGGACAGCGATGCGTGTATCACTACTGTCCATCTGGATATCATGAAAGACGATGCCTTCCTCATCCATGTCATCAATGACCCTGACTGACTTTGTAGACCAATCACACACTACAAGCCTTCGGCTGTGATTTGTGTGATCGATTTCCCAAGGCTTATATCCGTCGCACGGAATCTCCCGTAGTGGCGGACCACCTTCTGGTCGGAATACAACTATCTTCCCTGTATCACTACAACCAGCATAGATGTTGTCATCTCCGTCTACACACATGCCACCCAAAAATCTACTAAATGAGAGTGTTTTAAATTGTACATTGAACTTCTCCAATGCCTGTGTATACAGTGTAATATTGTTATCTAAATCTCTTACAACGTAGCGACCATCAGACAAGACGGATAGACAGTGTACCTTCACACCCTTCAGCACTGTTTCCTGTGGCCCATCAACAGTGAACATCTCAATCGCCTCCCCAACCCAATATGCAACAGCCACCCGTCCATCAGGCAAAGTCACTGCATCATGTGGGCTTTCATGTGAGAGGGGACATGTGCTCACCTTCTCAAGCTGCCAGTCGGGTATTCGCAAATCACCCATAATGTAGGGAGTACTGCTCTTGATGAATTGCAACTGCTTTGCACGGTCAGCTATGGATCTGGGCTGCGTGGCATCAATATTACATTCATCCAGCATTTTCTCCAAATCGCAACAAATCGTGTTATGCACATCCAGTGTCTGCCCCTCTAGTAATGCTTTGATACCCTTGCCGACTAGGTCAGATGCATTTCGAATGCAACACATCTCTATGTCATCAGATTCTTTGATCTTCTCAAGTCGTGAGATGTGCGAAGCCTTTTCTTGCTTGCATCGGTCGATGAGATCATTGCGTTGCCTTGTGAGATGTTTCATTGCTTCTTCATATGATTGGTTGATCTGAGCTATATTCTGACTTAGTTCCACCTCAACAACTGTTTTCTGTTCCTTTACTAGCTCTTCGTGTGCTTCGATCTTCGCAATTCTGGTTTCAGCTTTCGTCTGAATGGACTTGATTTTCTCCTGGATAGTTTTCTTGTAGTCAGACACCTCTTTGATATCGTGATCCGGTTTGCTGTGGTCGAGCATGCGACATCTGAAGCAGATGGACACGTTACATGATGTGCAGACATATAGCTTCTCTTCCTCTGGATGCTTGGTACAGTAACGATTCACTTTGACCTTTCCTTTCTTGACGTCATCCATGCTGACCACATCGTGATTTACTTTCTTGAACTTCCCATGAGCCACTGCGCAGGGGTCACACATGTACTCCTCACACTGTGCGCAGTATTGAGACGCGGGGGATTTAGCTTCCGGGTCACATATGGCATGTATGGTGCAGCTTCTTTCGGCGGATTTAATGTCCTCAACCATAGAATGAATCAAAATGTTAGTTTGCAGTTTAGAAATGTCTCCATTGTTGATTACGGTAATATGACGACAAATCGGACACGAGATCTGGTTTTGTCGGGGATGACATTCGTAGAGATTGACCAAACATTCTTTACAGAAAGTGTGTGCACAGGCTAAGAGTTTTGGTTGGGTGAATAGTTCGTAGCATAAGCAGCATTCCAAGCTTTGAGTAACTAAAGCATCTACACTCGCCATGGCTCTGTAAATAGAGCACATAAAGAAGGAAGATGTCATGAGTGTTATTTGAATTTAGGTAAATGTTCTTCATAGATAATATGGAAACATTACTTCAGTGTATATGTCATAGGGTTTTCTATTATAGAAATAATAGCTCAGTCGGTAAGAGCACCCACCGGTCTAGCAATCCAGAGTTCTCGGGTTTGATTCCCATTGGAATTCCATTTTCTTTGCTCATTTTTAATCACATTATATATATCTGGTCACTTTCTCTATATGTTTTAATTTATATAAATATGAACAGTATTATCATCATCCATAATAATATAATATTTGCCCTTCTCCCCAGAAGAACGTTCTATATTAAATGTTGAAATGTTGATCAACACAACTGCACTCTAGAGAATGCAACTCCTAGCAAAACTATTATAATTAACCTGTATTTAGAAATATGAAATGTAGTTCCTCATTTGAACATGTTCATTAGGCTACTCATAAGTAAAGAAAACTCACCGAGCTTGTTGAAGCACGAAGACGATTTCCGTGTAGGGCTCAAACTTTTTGACATACTTTCTACTAATTGATAATCACTTCCTTCTTGTCAAAATTGCTACAAGTTGTTTGCAATAGCCTGCAGGAATGGAGTAATGTTTCTACTTTCAATTGGTCCAAAATAAATGGGTAAATAAAAAAGGATTATGCTTTTCAGATAATTATGTCGCACAATGTTTTGGGGAACGCAAACACACCTATGCAAAGTAGATCGAATGTTCATGTTATTGTACGACCATGACAACAGAGCAGCCAAACCGTACCTTTTATAGCCTTTTGTCAAGGCGCTCGTGCTATGTGTGGCACAACTACTTGAACGAAGCGAGCATATCCTGTTGAGTGCCTGATGTCCTACAACTACCTCCTTGCTACAACAGTCAAACTGGAACAAGTGCAGCTCGTGTAGAATGCCCAGCCATGTAGATCCCTGACTAAAGACTATACATCGTATTGTATCAAGGAGCTTCAATCGATATGTATCATCTAAAGTCATACCAACGCACTGCCTGAGTGCAGCTTGGTCAAATGCAACACAAAAGCTTCATGAATAGTATATCTTATGCTCCGTTGTACTTGTAGTAAACAAATCGAATGCGAACTTTTGTACAAACAATATTTTAAGTGGAAGACTTCGAAAGAGAAATACATGACAAGCATAGGTAGGTCGAATTATACGTTGTGGATAAAAACAATCTGTTGGTCATTGGATGACAGATCTGAGCCCCGTTGCAGAACGAGGTGCAATCGATTGTAAAGTTAAATCAGTCAGATCATGTTTCTAAAAGCGCAAATCTGATTAGTTCAAATACGTCATTTTTCTGACTTGCAATTAATTGAAACTTACAACTAATTGTTATTCTGTATGCATCGGGGCCCAGGTTTGACATTTTTCACGGGTGCTATAGAAAAACAAAAGATTAAACAAGAAGGAAGACACAAAATGTATGTACACGCACAAAAAGGACCACACGCACGCACACATTCATTCACCAATTCACAACTTATAGGTTACACTTTACAATATAGTTGATAACAGGGGCGGCGGAAATGTTTTGAAAGTGGAGGGGCTGACCACATTTTAATTGTTATAAAAATTGTTATGTTATGCTTATGTATTTTTTTTTGGTTTAAGCCCCCCGGTTCCGCGGCCCCTGGATAGGTCTGTCTGGTTTGAAAGTCCGATTTAAGCATGAACGTAGGCCCAATGCTTCGCACGGTTCAAACGCTACATGGTATTATATGCATGTATAATACACGTAACCGCAACGGTAATTATGATAATATATTATGTTGATATATGCCAGATCGACCAACAGTAACACTACTGTTGTTACTCTAATCCATACAACGAATAAACTACAACAAACAACCAAATTTGCGGTATTCCATGGTTTTAATTTCGAAAAGCATGTCCGAAATTTCAACAATAAATTGAAACAAAAGTACAATTACATCACGCACTTATTATCGTTATCTGTCATTAACATATTAAGTCCAATAAAGTAGTTATTTTATCACTAGCGAGTGAACCAAATCAAATCCCCCTTAATCCTCCCTGAGCGGGCCCTAAATTCTTGGTTCTGGAGTTAGAGTAACGTAACTTAACACCTTTCATGTCTTGTCGCGTTAAGTTTGATTACTCTAATCCAGACAACGAATAAACTACAACAAACAACCAAATTTGCGGTATTCCATGGTTTTAATTTCGAAAAGCATGTCCGAAATTTCAACAATAAATTGAAACAAAAGTACAATTACATCACGCACTTATTATCGTTATCTGTCATTAACATATTAAGTCCAATAAAGTATGATTCTACTTAGAACACTTAAATTATTTACATGAATTATCAAGTGTTTATTAAGAGCTACCACCTGACAAAACGGGGGGCCCGGGCCATCATAAATTTATAAACTAAAATATTTCTAGCATGACACTGGCCGCTATTAAACTCTCATATCCTCCACGCGAAGGCGGGAAAATAACAAATGAATACATGTGCTCCAACCAGCAACATATGTACTGCAAAATAATTCAACGAACATGAATTATAACAGACTAGGCGTATACGTCGGAACAAGTATTAGGGTGCAAGGTCAATCGCTGGCTGGACACATGACCTTGGCAGACGAGCGTATAGCCAATAGAACATTAATGAACAACATTTGAGAGGAGCGGGATTGCATGCGTATTATATATCAATCATAATTTCAATTAAACCCCTTATTCTCAAGTGGCACAATAGCTTAATGAAATAACAATTTCGTGCGTGTATTTATAGTTAACAAAAACATAATTTGTGTTGTGGCAAAAAATGCCAATTTCGCCAAACGGAAAGGCAAAACCGCCATTCCGCCGACACAAAACAAAAGTGTCACTACCCGATAGTCCGTTGCCACCTGCACGTCATGAAATTAATGACCAGTTTATAGTGGCTACACTATCGAATAACTCAAGCCAAATTGGCTTCTGAAGCGGGCCAAATATCATGGATTGTACTGGTATAAACCATGCGATTTTGGTGTGAGACAGTAATCGTCTCACGTGTTCGCTAAGTGTCCACGTCCGAACCGCCGGACATAATCCCCCGAGCAGACACGCGAATCCCTCGAGCCCGCAATCCAGACCGAGCGATATTACCTGCAACGACACATAAACAAAAAACGAAACCAAGGCAAGCGTCTGATCCATAGAATGATGGGGTGGGATGGGGTGGGATGGTAGTATTTGATGGTAAACTGGGTTACTGACGGTGTTTATCATTACATACATAAGCACATGTGAATACTAAATAAATTACTAAATTCCCTAGATAAGACCCAACAAAATTTAAATACTACAATAAAATAAAATTAAAAAACAACCCTAGAGTGGACATATCACACAACATTATATTACACAGTTTAAAACTCGTCAAGGGTAGAGGTGGTGCGAATATATCTCCTATACGAATGCGAGGACCACCTCCCCATTATCTGGATGCGAGCGTCTGGCACGCCCGACATGGCAGCCGATGTCGCCGCGCCAATCCGAAAGGAATGCGATGAATAAAATGCTACAGGCAAACCGCAAAAAACGACGGCTCGTTTTAGGGTTCTACTGAACTGCTGCCTCATTAGCGGCGTACAATCAAAATTACAAAAGAATGCGTGGCAGCCAGTAGGGCGCTTCTCTATGTAATTTATCACCGCACGGACGGGACATATGCTAGCATCACCACCACTAGGAATCACAATCTCACAACCTTTGGCCGACTGGTCGGTCTTAGACTTCCTAATAACTACCCGCAATCGTTGAAGAGCGCCAACGTGCTCTACACTAACGTCGCCAAGCAACAAGAACGCCAGCCTACCTCGCCTAATGCATGTAAACTCACTTACTCGCAAAAAGCCAAAAAACGCCGTAGGGAAGGTGGCGCGAAATAATATAACGTCATACGAGCTTGCACAAACGTGGGGTAACGCAGCGAGAAGTGCCTTAAGAATAGGAAGAGTAATAGGACATCTAGTGTCATGTCGCGCGTGCCTACGGCTGCAACCTTCCAATAAACGGCGTACAACAAAATTATCAATAATGTTAGGAAGTCCCCGCGACTTCATTATGAAAGCAACGCCATGAATATTTGTATTAAACGTAGAGCCAGCATAACCGTGCCAGGATAAGTAAGCAATAAATTGTGCTATCTGTTCCACATCGGGAACCTTACCAATATCGAACTGGTACTGCAACCTAAAGCTTTCAAGGGCCGCCCATGCCTTATGGTATGTTGCATGCGTATTTTCCGCCCGGGATGCGGCAAGCAGCCGATCCTGCTCTATGCGAAGCTCTCCCACAGATGGGCTGGCAGTGCATGACCGTTGAGGTCGGCTTCTGGCGCTAGGCGAGCAAATCTGTCCATCTGAAAACGAGAAAGCGAATCGGCAATGTCATTATGTACCCCCGGTACGTAACGCGCCTTAAATTGTATATTGTACTGCAAGCATACCACAACTAAACGTCTAACCAGCTTCATAATCTCCCGACATTTTGAAGTCTGCTTATTCACTACCTGCACGACTGTTTGGTTATCCGACCAAAACAATACACGACTATTAGCCAACTGCGAACCCCATATTTGCAGGCCTACGACTATTGGAAATAGCTCCAATAGGGCGATTGAATACTTTCGGGCCAACACCGTATCTGGCCATCGCCCCTGCGCCCACTTGCCTGCAAAGTATATGCCAAAACCTACGCTGCCCGCCGAGTCAGTATAAAACTGGAAATGCGAATTACTATGCCACTCAAAATCCATGAACATCACATTACCATTAAATTCCGACAAGAATATAGACCAAGCCCGCAAGTCGGCTTTGGCCCCTGCAGTAATACGCACCCGATGATGCGGGCGACGGGCACCCTTGGTCAAATCGATCAGCCGTCGCAGGAAGGCCCTCTCAGGGGCCACCGCATTGCATACAAAGTTAAGACTACCAATAATTGACTGCAATTGGCGAAGTGTCAACTTTTCGCATGTGAGCGCTTCTTGAAGCTGCGATTGCAACTTCTCGAGTTTAGCAGGCGGAATCCGTATGCGCTGCGCCGCTGCATCGATCTCTAGACCCAAGAAAGTGATGCTTGAAACTGGCCCCTCTGATTTCTCACCCGCAATGGGTACACCGAACCTCTCACACATGGCGAGAAAGCATCGCATTATGTCCGCGCACTCTTTTGCCGAGGCACCAGCAAAAAAGAAATCATCCAAATAATGTAGCACACGATTTGTACGTGCAATTTTGCGGCAGCAATACTCCAAGAATGTACTAAATCGCTCAAACAGTGCGCAGGAAATAGAGCAACCCATAGGTAGGCAGCGATCATAATAATATTTATCTCCAATACGAATACCGAGGAGCTCAAAATCCGCCGGATGGACTGGTAATAAGCGAAATGCAGACTTAATATCAGCCTTAGCCATTTGTGTGCCGGAACCTATTGCAGACACGAGCTTGACCGCCTCATCAAATGAGGTGTATGAGACAGAGCAATGCTCGCGGTCAATGAAATCATTAACCGAGGCCCCACGTGGTGCAGACAAATGTTGAATAAGGCGATATTCCCCGGGGGCCTGCTTTGGGACGAGTCCCACGGGCGAGCAACGAAAATTTGGGAGAGGGGGAGTTACAAATGGGCCCACGATACGGCCCAATTGTATCTCCTTATTCATCTTAGCCATCAGAATGTCCTCATTCTGTCGCGCAGATAACAAATTCGTGGTCGACACAGCTCGGCGCTCGCCCTGAAAACCCAATGAAAAACCCAAACGAAAACCTTTAATTAGCAACGATGCATCATCCCGGTTAGGATACGTTCTCATAAAAGGGGCTATCTTTTCTAGCTTTATAGGGGTTGGAGCCAACTCCCTATTAATTTGTACCATTTCCGCCGGCGCGCTTACTGGCATCCAACTTGCATGTACTGGCACCGTGTGAGGTGGCTCCACATCGCGCGCACTTGTGGGGGTACTGGCAGCTGAAGCGGGTACACCCACCTCCGTTAAATGCGAAGCAGTGCAGCGCTGTCTTATTGCCGCGGTATAGCTACCGCCACGTCTACCCGGGTACCCCGACCCTGCTGGGCCCCTAGCTCCGCGTGCGGCTGGCCGCTCGTAATTAGCTCGAAAGGGCTGCATATAATCAGTGGGACTTACGGCGGCGACTGTCAACCACAACTCCGTATCAATAACGGCCCATGACCGATGTGGTTGCCGCGCTTGCCGCAGGCGAAATTGAACGTCGTACGACCTCCAATTAAACCCCCCAAACCGAGTTATGGACCTAATGATATCCATGTATTTTAGCAGCTCCCTAGCGCGCGTCGGGTGACGCTCCAAAAGATGGATGCATAAACCATGAACGCCGAAGTCCACTGCTCGATCGCTCCAATCTGCGGAATTTTATTCTGCGGACGCAGCAGCAAAGATCCACCGGTTGGAGCCAGGCTGAATGTGGGGGAATCATCACCCCGCCCAGCATCTTTCCTGACCAGCATCCCCAGCTCAACATATTCCCCCTGCCAAATTTTCTCCTTAGTATTCCCAGCTACATCCGCCCCTAACTCATCGCACACGCAGCTCATTGCTGGTGTGTAACGGCCACCCGCCTCGCCTCCTACGCCGCAAAGCGCGGTATCTACATGGGCCGCTGCAGACGGGGTCGTGTCCGCCGACAATAATGGGAAGGAAGGGGGAGGTACCCCCATATCATGCTCAATATTGATATTGGAAGGTATAATAGGCCATGACAACTCACCGGGATTGACTGGCTCTGTATCAATGGCTGTTGGTCCAGGATCCAGTCCAGCGGGCAACTCTGACGTATCGGCATTCTGTCGCCGTGGTCGAGTAGGACGTCGAGAGGCTGACCGAGACGACGTTGTGGCGCTAGCCGGCGCACCTCTCCTCGAGCTCGTCTTCTGCTTGGCCTTTGGCATGTTGTAGCGCGTAGGGGAGACGAAATAATGTTTTACGGGGCCAGAAAGACCGACGAAATTGCCGCTATGATCTGGCAATAATATAAACTGTTATCACACAACTCGGGTTGTAGCTATAGTCAAAGTCCAAACATGTATATAATATGCCAATATGTGTATGAAACCGTGATCAACCTCCCTCCAAGCGTAATTGAAACAAATCCCGTCACACGCGAACCATTATCGTCGAAGTAAGCATACGACTATTATAAAGTTGCATCCAATTCAAAGAAGAATAATATTTACTGTCACCGAAACTCCAAGTGAAAACTAACATTCAGCAATCGAATTCCATTGTAGATATATTTTATATTTGTTCTCTAACTAACATAGATCGACATGCTTTCCGATCAAACAACCATGAACGAATGAATCTCAAAGAAATAATTTTCTGAGTAAAAGTAAATACCATCCCAGAGAGGCAGGAAGCGGTATCAAATTAAATATAAACATCTAAGGCAGGAAAGGGGTTTCCAAAACATCCATCTCAAGTTGAGGAGGATCGGCTGATAAGCAACTTATTTTATCACTAGCGAGTGAACCAAATCAAATCCCCCTTAATCCTCCCTGAGCGGGCCCTAAATTCTTGGTTCTGGAGTTAGAGTAACGTAACTTAACACCTTTCATGTCTTGTCGCGTTAAGTTTGATTATCTCAAGACTCAAAGTAGCCAACATTATAATGGCCATAGCGCCATCTCTTGGTTAAATGTAGTGTATCATTATGTTTGTTTTCTTTGTTTTCTTTTTGCTTTTAATAAAAAGTGGAAAGAAGACAGATTTATCAAAAACATCCCATTTAGATCAATTTGATTATTTCTGACACACATTCTGACTAATTGGCCTGCGTTCGAAACCAAGGCTGTGTCTCTTGGATGGTGATGCTAAAAGGCGGTCCATGATATAAATAAACATAACTAATTGACCGCGTGTATAGTGCAAGTGTATATGTAAAAGTCAATAACCAACCAATAACATATTTTACTTTGGTGCGTAAGTTTAGTAAGAACATAATTTAAATTTACCTGTTATCCTTGACGCCACTTATAAAACAACCTTCTCTCAAGACTTTACGATTATTAATTGCTCTAAGTTTTAGTGTAGACAGCTTACAAGAGCGCACAACACTACAGAGCCAACATAAGGTCTTGATAATAACTTTATTTTAAATTTGAATCCGCAGGTTTGTTGGCGATGCAAACGTCCTCTAATTATCAAATAAAATGGCAAAAATCCATATGACTCACTCCTTTTAGGGATCTAGTAACTTTGCAAAAAGTGATGAGTGGTTGATACAATATATTTTATTGTTATCTGATATGTCCACTAGGTGTTGTGTGAAATTTCAAGTTAAAGGGAAAGTTGCGTTTTGGTAGAGAGGGCGCTAGACTACTTAATTGGTTTGTGAGGTAATGAAAACTAAAATTCAGTTTCACTAAAACTGTACTCTCCTTACCAGAACTCAACTATCCCTTTAAATGGACTTTATATGGCCGAGTAATGAGCAAAAATGCAAAGCGACATTCACCAACTCATTGTACTCGCTTTGTACACGGTTCTGACGATCCGTTGGATAATTTGACATCTGAACACTTCAATCGTAAATATCTTTTTAACGAAAGGGAAATTTGAAAAATCGAAACCTGTCCCATGCTTTTTTTGTTGACAAGAATACAACTAGGTATGAGGGAACCGCTAGAATTTCAATTGGATTTTGAGGATTTGGACAATGTTACTATAAATCCCTTTAAAAATGGATTATTATCCCATTGCTCTACAATGGAATGGATATAAACTTGGTTACAAAATCCATTGTCTACAACAATCATTCAACATGTTCAATGATTGTTTCGTGTGTGCGCCATTTAAATATTTATGAACGAATGACTAGGGCCCCGTTGCTGAAAGAGATATGTTCAATCGAATGTAAACTAGCAATTAATTGTATGTCATATCATGTGATTAAATGCGCAAATTATATTGGTTCGAATGCGTATATTTTCTGACCAGAAATCAATTGTAATTCACAATCGATTGCAATTCTTTCTGCAACGGGGCCCAAATCTGAGTTTATGATTTTGGTGACCAGAGTTAACCATGGCATTTAGTGGGTTAAAGAACAAGTATATATGCTAAAGTCAAACCTGTCTTATAGTGGCCACATGTCTATAGCAGCCAAACTGCCTTTAGTGGCCAACTATAAAATGATAATTCAAAGAAAACGTCATTATGGAACCTGTCTATAAAGGTTACCTGTCTACAGTGGTCACTTTTGTTAGTTTGTACTCTAGACTAGATGGTCACTACGCAGAGGTTTGACTGTATTAAAATGTAAATATTATGACTTTGGGTAAGAGACTCACAAACTAACATGTGTATGAAATGAATCAGAGAGCTATTCAGGAAGTGCAGGTATGCGATGTCATTGATAGATGGCATAAACCCATGAATTAAAATGTGCATGATTAGTATGGCAAAAAAATGATAGTCTCACTTAAATGCATTATTTTATATCATGCGAACAGCGATATAATTATACTCTCACTTTGCGTAATTTAAAATCAGTGAAAATGAAAGATGAATCAGATATTAATCAAGGAAGTGTACTATTCGATGTAATTGATAGATGACATAATCCTCAGAATTAATTGAAATGAGTATGATTATCATGCAAACAAACGCTAGTCTCACTAAAGTCACGAAATTATACGATATTCGGTAGCCTTACTGTATCACAGTGTATACAGATAAAACTCCTACGCATATGGAATACGAAATCGACACCCTCATACATCAACAACATTAACAAAATACGTTCTATGCAAACAAGTGACAATATTATAGAAAAATCGAAGAACATTATTTATCTTGTAATGTTTTTGATAACTTACTCGCTTAGCCCACTCGAAGCTCGCACTTTATTCGCTGTTTGCTGCCAATCGATTTTGTTTCGAATTATTGCATAGGTCTGTTTGAATAATTTTCTTGAAGTCTTCATTACGAACTGAAAGGTTATCTTTTTCTATATATTATCAGTTTCATATTTGTTGGGGCGTTGAAAAAACAGTTTAAATCCGCAAAGATGATAAAAGTTAAACTTCCTATTTGTGTTTACACTTAGGTGATTAACTGAGGCGCTACTTAGAATAGAGGGATGCAAATTAGGAGAAAGAAACGCATGCCACAGGCCTGGGGTAGACAGGCAACATGGGGTGGGGGTGGTAGGGGAGCTGGGGTACCTATCCTCCTCACGCTACCACCACCCCACATCCCCCATACACGTACAAACACAATTTTGTTAAATTTTGGTTAACACACACACATACATACATACATACAAACACACACACACACACACGCACACACACACACACACGCACACACACACACACACACACACACACACACACACACACACACACACACACACACACATGTGACCACGAACCACACACATTCACATACACAGACGCATACCGACGCATGGTACATAAACACATACACACACACCCATACAAACGGAATTGCACTCACATAAACACGTACAATTACACAGACAAGAATACATAACGATACTTTTGATCTAAATACTTTTATTCATCAAAACTGTATACATGTTCTTATTATGGACTTAGTAAAAGAGAGGACAATTATCTATTTACAAAAGAAATTACAATTCTCAATATTGAACTACAGATATGAGACATAGGGATACAGTAGGGCTAGCAATAATTTACCATGATGGCCCTGTCGGGCAAGTGAAACAAAAGGAACCATCAAGTTTTTATAGCCCGAGATGGGATGTGCCCCCCCCCCCCCCCCCCAACAAAAAAGAAACAAGTACATAGCATTATAATTGCAAATTATGCAATTTAGCTGCCCGGTCGGGACAAAGTAATTTGTATTAAAGGAAATTAATGTTGGTGGCCCCAAAGGTTTAGCTCCCATGTTGGCAGTGGTGTAGCGGGGTCGGACTGATTAGTGGCACACCTTTTGTGTTTCTTTACTTTTTTTCTCGAAAATGTTCGCCTCATGTTCGTTAATTTTTTTTTTTTTCAAATCACAGGGGTACGCCCCCCCCCCCCCCTTGATACAAGATACAGCTAGTTATGCCATTGCAGTATAACGTAATTATTTTATATTTTTTTGCAAGTAAAAGTTATTTACATAGATACTTAATATAATTATAATTTAAATGGTTAATGTGTATGTACATACAAAAAGTATTCACGTTCAAGCTCGTTCTGGCATACTCATTTGCTTTGTTTTGTTGGCATAATACATTACTTTTGGCTCAATATTTCATTTTTACAAACATACGTGCTAAATATTTGAGTATAGAATGATTAAGGCAATGATAGATTCCGTTATGATTTCTTACATGGATGTCATTGATGACAGTTTTTGATTACCGAAATACTTTGTACATTATTTACACATATATATAATTATATTGTTTACATTTGCTATTAATAAAGATCAATGAATGCCAGTTGGTAGGTTTACGAACACGTATAAAAGGTAACGCACATAGATGTGACGCTCAGGCATAATATGACAACTAAATACATTTCATACGTATATTGAAATATCATATATCACTATACATGTATTTTCCTGTATGCAATAGTTCATGTATAAATATGCAAGCAAAGATAATCAGGATTATGCAGGTAAATAGAATCGGGATGTATAGAAATAAAAATAACAACATGTTTTCTAGAATGTGTACATTATTTTGATCAAAATGTTGTGTATCCTTATATTAGATAATTATATCAAATGGAAATGTGGTATGTTTATAAACGAGTATAGAAGCTATCAATATACAAATTCAACCTATTTCAGCCACATTGTGATAACAAGATGCAATTAAATATAATGTGTATACAATTTGTGACATAAATAATATGCAATATTTCCTATAGATTCAGGATTTGAAAACAAAAGTAATTATATTTTCGATGGTATATAGCAGTAGCGGATCTACGGGGGGGGGGGGGGGGGGGGTGGGTTAGGGGGTTTAACCCCCCCCCCCCCCCCCCCCTTGGGCTGCCAAGTGAAAATGTGATGTGCATAGAAAAACACTGCACTGATTTTTATGGTCTCCATTGTGTTAGTAGATGCCAGGAAAACATCACTTACGGGGGTTCAAAATAACATATAAAATCGCCGAGAGGGGAGACACCCCCATCTCGGACTCTCTCCCCACTCGTCGCTACGCGGCTCGTACTTCGCCGCTGGGGTCAACCCCCCCCCCCCCCCCCCCCTTAGCAAAAAGCTAGATCCGCCCCTGTATAGAACAATGTGTACTTTGTTCATCATTCAATAATATAACGTTGGAATGTGCATGTATGATTAATACGGCTGAGAGTCAGGATTGATTTATATTATCATATTCTTAGTAATAGTGTCTTATTCGGTACACATATTTATAGAACAAATTGAATTGTGCTTGTGTTTATTTCTTATTTGAAAACAGATTATTGTGAAAACATTTATAGGATACATTATTGGTTTGGTTTGTTATCGTGCAATATATCCCCCCTTTCATACAAAAGAATTGTGCTTGTTTACAATCAAGTACATCATGTTATTTATGGGGAAATAATTTCATATATTATTTTAGTCATGAATGTATACAGGTAAGGAATTAATATAAGACATTATTTACATTCTTATACAAATTGATAGACATTATGCATTTTTGTTTGTATTTTGCAAGCTGTAATCTAACAGAAACATTTCAATGGATAGGACAATACATAACAAAAGACGATGTAATTATAATTTGTTGCAACTATGAGACAACGATTGCTATCATAAATTTGTTAAGTTTTCAAGCAACTATATACACTGTACAATACAGAGGGATTACAATAAAACTTTTAGCTTATTTTGTATAACACTTTGAAACGTTACTTAATTAATTAGTTTTTGGACAAAAATATGAAATTGTTCATGTAACTAGAACACTTGTCGTCCCACATCATGACATTTTCAGGTAAATCTGCGCATTAAATTTACGGTCACCAAAATGGGTGAGGACCACTTTTTGTTTGCTTGTCACCTGAAAACCGATGCCCCTCATAAGAATTTAAGCCGCACCCTCAGTGCCCCCCACCGCCCCCCCCCCCCACCCCGATATAATAATGCTAGCTACGCCACTGCCATGTACCAGGGTCCATCTACATTTACAAGCTTTACAAGCTTTACAAGCTTTTACCTCGCTGGTGAGGTCGAATTTGAGAGATTGACAGGCAGCATCTAGTAGGAGGACCATTTAAATGTATGTTTAATACAATTATGTTATTATATGATTGACTAATAGTATATAAATATAAATGGTACAAAGTATTATTGCGAAAATATTCATATTGAATGAACGCCCAAAAAACAAAACAACAACAACTTACTATTCTTTGCTGGTTCCCTCTTGCATGTTCATTATGAGTGATACGATGCATTATAAAAGTGATTCATTGACGTAGCGTATAAGTTGTTCCAAAGGTGACATTTGAGACCTCGATCAAAACCCAATATCATTGTAAGATTCTTCTGAATGATGCGACATTTTCATAGAAAAAGAACAATGCTGCTTTTGAGTGAAAAGTGAAGTTTGATGTAAAAATTGTATCCCGATTGTTCGCGCAAAGTATCCGACTTTGGATACTATGAGCGATCGAAGTATCCGAATTCGGATACCATGATTAAGGAGAAATATGACAAAGCAAAATACATTTACTTTTTCTGTTACATAAAGTAAAACAAGAAGGAGCAAGTGAAATGTTACAGTTTAAAGTCAATTGGTTGAATTTGCCAAATGTAGTTCTTTGCTGTGTTTACAGAAATCGCAATGAAATCTAATGAATTAAAATCTTGGATTGGATTTAACATGCATGATATGATTTTCGGTACCAGTCCTGCAGTGGATAAAAAGTAGTAAGACAGGAATTTTCTTTTTGCGATTTGCGATTTTGTGGAAGACAAACAATTGCCTCTCTGATAGATCAACACTCTCCCCAGTGGGCAATTCAACCAATCTGCATATTCAATTTGCCAGTGGGAAAGTACCTTACAACGCTACTGATTCTTTATACAATTCACGTTGTAATATGCGTTCAATTTAGAAATTATGCGCAATGAGTTGATATTTTGAAATGTATACCAATACATTAAAACAAATACTAATAATTATCTTAAAGGTCTTTTGAGTAGAGCTCAATACTCATCAAACCATCCTCCCTACATGCAGTCAGTATGCTATCATCCTTTAGGGCAGTTATGTGTTTATTCGGACGAGATTAATTCTGGTGCAATATTAGATTTTATGGAGGACAATGAATTGCTTCTCTGATACTACAGCAATCTCTCCAGTGGGCAATTCAACCAATTTCCACATGCAATCTGCCATTGTAAAGTACCTGAGGACTGTTCTGATTTTCTTCAGGTCCTTTGTGTAGAGCTCAATACTCATCATACGATCCTTCCCGCATGCAATCAGTATGCTATCATCCTCCAGGACAGCAATAAGTGTATTCTCACTATCCACCTGGATGTGATGAAGGACTGTGCCTTCCTCATCCCTGTCATCAATGACACTGACTGACCTTGACCCATGACGCACTAACAGCCTTTTGCTGTGATTCATGTGACAGATTTCCCGAGGCGCATAGTCGTGGCAGGGAATCTCCCGAATTGGCGCACCACCTACTGGTCGGAATACAGCAATCTTCATGGTAAAAGTATAACAAACGTATATGTTGTCATCACTGTCTACACACATGCCTCCTATCCATCCATCATCCCTTAAGAGTGTGTTGAACTGAACATTGAACCTCTCCCATGCCCGTGTATACATTGTGATATTGTTATTAGTATTTCGTACAACGTAGCTACCATCGGACAAGACAGATACACGGAATACCTTCACACCCCTCAGCACTGTTTCCTGTGGCCCATCAACAGTGAACATCTCAATCCCCTCCCCACCCATATAACCAATAGCCACCCGTCCATCAGGCAAAGGCACTGCATCACATGGATAGTTATGTGAGAGTGCGAATGTGCTCACCTTCTCAAGCTGCCAGTCAGCTAGTTGCAATTCACCTAGACTGATGGGAGTACCGCTTTTGGTGAATTTCAACCGCTTTGCACGGTCAGCTATTGATTTGGGCTGCATGGCATCAGGATTATTTGCATCCAACATTTTCTCCAAATCACAACAAATCGCTTTGTGGACAGCCAGAGTCTGCCCTTCTAGCAATGCCTTGATACCATTGCCGACTAGCTCAGATGCACTTCGAATGCAACACATCTCTATGTCATCAGATTCCTTGATCTTCTCAAGTTGTGCGATGTGAGAAGCCTTTTCTTGTTTACATCGGTCAATGAAATCATTGCGTTGACTAGTGAGATGATGCACTGCTTCTTCATATGATTGGTTTATCTCGGCTATCTTCTGATCTAGTTCTACCTCAACAACTGCTTTCTGTTCCTTAACTAGCTCTTCGTGTGCCTCGATATTCGCAATTTTCGTTTCAGCTTTCTTCTGAAGGGACTTGATTTGCTTCTGGATCGTTTGCTTGTAGTCAGACACCTCTTTGATCTTGTGTTTCGGTTTGCTGTGGTCTAGCATGCGACATCTGAAGCAGATGGACAAGTTACATGATGTACAGACATATAGCTTCTCTTCCTCTGGATGCTTGATACAGAAACGCTTCACTTTGACCTTTCCCCTCTTAACGTCATCCATGCTGACCACATCATGTTTTGCTGTCTTCTTAAACTTTCCATGAGCGACTGTGCAAGGATCACACATGTATTCGTCACACTGTGCGCAGTATTGTACCGCGGTAGATTTAGCTTCCTGGTCACAGACGGTGCAGCTTCTTTTGGTGGATTTCATGTCCTCAACCATGGAATTAATCAAAATATTATTTTGCAGTTTAGAAATGTCTCCATTGTTGATGTTGGTAATCTGACGACAAATCGGACAAGATATCCGGTTTTGCTGTGGATGACACTCATAGAGATTGACCAAACATTCCTTACAGAAAGTGTGGGCACAGGTTAAGAGTTTTGGTTGGGTGAATAGCTCGTAGCACAGGCCGCATTCCAAACTTTGCGTGACGATAGCATCTGCACTCGCCATGTCTCTGTAAATAAGGCAAATAAAAGATCCAAAGAAAGCGGGCACGAGCACTGATTGTTGATGTAAATCTTCTTCGTATCAAATGAAGACATTACTCAAATAATATGAAGAGTAGTATCATGAATTATTAGCATTAGCGTATCAAAAGAAAGTTTAGATATTTATGATAAATTTTGCCCAAGATGATTATTGGAGTCAATAGCACGCATGTCTAAGGAGGTATATTATAAAAGTAGAAATATTAAATGAAGTTCATCTTAGTAACATGTTCACTAAGGTAAATAAAACTCACATATTCCTTCTTATTGAAGCTTAAAGACAACTTCGGTGTGGGACTAAAACTTTGTGCAGTCTGTCTTCTCAACAAAAACCACTTCCTTCTATGTCAAAATAATGCTCTGAATTGTTTGTGATAGAAAATAATAATATCACAGCTTTTGAAACTCCCCAAAGTCCAGAAAGGTTTTGTAAAAATTAAAGTGTCAATTTTCCTCACAATGTTTGCAGTGAGACATAACGACACATGCAGAGTAGTTACTGGTGAAGTTGGCGTGTTTGATCGCAGTGTACCACATATCGGCTAAAGTGCACGTATTAGATCTATAACAACACGATTACCATACATAGCTTCTGTTAAGCGAGGCCAAAAGGAAACAAGAATAAAAAATAAAAACAACATACTTGATGAAAAAGCAACCAACAAAATCGCATGCGCTCTGGTAAATAGATCTAGATTTGGGAGAGGGTTACCCCACACGGGTTAATGGTTCAAGTTGTAAATTATCATTCTGAACATGGCCGTAGAAGAGAGTTGAATATATTTTGATAATTGTACTACATTCAACCTCCAATGAAGGATCTATACAATTATGGTTGTACATGTGTTTAAGCTTCATTTCGTATGCGGGGGGGGGGGGGGGGTAGCCCCCCTCGCACCACCTTCTGCGAGGAAGTGTTCCACGAAATGCCTTCCTTATGGATATGTAATTATAGTCTGCTCTATACAGGGTGGCCCCAAACAAACGAAACGGGGCACTTTCCAAAATAAAGTAAAAAAATCATTATGTCCTATGGATAGGGTGACTTTTCCAATGAAAAACGATACCAAGAATAGTCATTTTGGTCGTGTAGTTTTTGTTTTAGTGCGCTCTGAATGACACCATGTCAGGTTCCCATTTTTGTCAATTTTTACCAAGTCATTGCCCGATATTTCGCACTTACTGCCCCTTATAGCAGTGAACAACTGTGCCCATTCTTTTGTTTCACAGCTGAATGCACACTAACAAAGGCGCGCGTAATGCCCCGCTATAACGGGCCGTCAGTGCGAATTATCGGGCACTGACTTTGTCAAAATTGACAAAAATGGGAACCTAACATAGTGTCACTCACAGCACCCTAAAACAAACACTACTTAACCAAAATTACTGTTCTTGGTATTGTTTTCACTGGAAAAGCCACCTTATCCGATGGACATAATACTTTTGTTACTTTATTTTGGGAAGTGCCCCGTTCCGTTTTTTTGGGGTCACCTTGTCTCGGGTCTAGGGCCACCTTGTCCAGGGTCTAGCTGTTCAGGTTCAAACACCAGATGGCGCTAATGTATATGTTCTGAGAGCGCATAAAACGGATTGGGTCACGCTAGGGTATTTAGTTTGTTGGGAGTGCTCAGATGTATAATTATCTAATGCATACGAATAACTGTCTACAAAATCAGAGCAATAAGTTAGTGACTAGATTCTAGATCCCTTTAAAGGGTACCACCACCCCAAAATAATAAATGAAAGGTAACATCTTTAGTAGTCCATTCCACCAACAAGTTCAGAAAAACATGTTTCCAGAAAAAAAAATTATGTAATTCGAAAACGCGACATTATGTGTCTGCATAATATACTAAAACTACCTTTGTCCAGGGTGAACGATCGTCCGGGATGCTAACAATTGTCTTCAAACGTACACACGAATATAATTTGCGCGCTCTCAGATGTGGGGCGCATACGGAACCATCATCTACAACGGCAGTGTTGGAGTCATACTTCTATGTACGTAACCATCATATAATAATTGTTTTGTAAGTGAATAGAACAACCCTTTGCAAATGTAATATATCACACAACGGTACCAAAACATGTAAATGTAGTTATTTGTTTTTAATTGAATGGTGGTCCCTTTTAAGATTAGGCAACATGAATCGGGTTAGGGTTTGGGATAAGGGTATGAGTATGCTTGAGGTTCGAGATTAGAGTTGGACAATTCGAATTCTCAGGCTTCATGTTGTGGACAAAATGAGTGTAGACCTCGCGAGTATCAATCCAAGCCAGACTATTCGGCCACAGACTAGAGATGGCGCTGTTGATATTTTCTAATTCTGCAGAATAATACTTGCAATTCTCTTTTGTCATTGTGTTCCAAGTAGCATATCCTCCACTATTGCCATTACCTATGGCAATCTGTACATTGTTACCCACATAAGTGACGAGATCTTGTTAATATTTGATCATTCATAAAATCATCAATGCATTTTTTCTGCACTTGAAATTTATACAACAAATATATAAGTATATTGGTTAAGCACTAGCTATTAAAGTGACTCAATCAGATTGTTGATGTAAACAGGTTAAATTTACTTTTAAAGGATGAAAAAAAAAATCGATGAGACAAGGATTCATGATTCAGATTTGAAAGGAAATGAGCCTGATAGCAATTGTTTTTTTTTCCGGGCATCATTTGAAGCCTTTATCAGCATCAACTTCTACATTGTATCATCATGAAGTGATATATGAAATATTTTACTGGACTTGAAGATGCCTGCAAAAGAAGGACAATACTTATCTAGTAAGTATGACTTATTTGCACAGGTGACACACAGTATTATAATCAGAACTGCAATGGTAATTATGATAATTATGATAATATGTCAACTTTATATATGCCAGATCGATCAGCAGTAACACTACTGTTATTATCTCTAGCTCTAGACTGAAAGTAGCCAACATTATAATGGCCATAGCGCCATCTCTTGGTTAGATGTAGAAATATCAGTATGTTTGTTTTCTTTTTATTTATAGTACAAAGTGAACAAATCCCATTAACAGAGTTCTGATTTTGTCTGGAAAAAAATATGACTAAAATGGGCCTGCGTTCGAAGCCAAGGCATTGTCTCTCGGATGGTGATGGTGAAGGGCGGTCTATGCAGACTTTATGCTATAAATAATCATATAATAATTAATTGACCGCCTGTACGTACAAATGTGCATGTAACCAATAACATATTTTACTCTGGTGCTTAAGTTTAGCACGGAAACTGTTACAATTTATCTGTAATAACATTCTCTCCGACTTTACTCATTGCTCTAAGTATAAGAGCGCACATCACTCCAAAGACAAAGTAACGTCTTGAAAATAACTTTATTTGACATTTTAATCCGCCGGTTTTGGGGCGATGCAAATAAAAATAGCAAAAATCCACTTGACTTAGTTCTTAAGAAATTGATTTCAGTCCCATTCATCTACAAAGAAGCTTGGTAAAAATAATTTCCATTCTCGACAAGAATAGTTCAGTGCTTGTTTTTGTGTTTGATCTTTGTAAAGAAACAAATCACTAGGGCCCCGTTGAAAAAAAGATTTTAAAGGTACAATTAATTGTAAGACAGATCATGTGACTAAATACGCAACTCATACTGGTTCAAAAGCGTATTATTTATTGTCTGACTTGCAATATTAATCTGGGCCCCAAATTTATTCGAATATATTTATTGATATTTCAGCCGTTTCTGAACCGATTTTGATCAAATAAAATAATTCTGTCATTAGAATGTTAAGTTCTTTCAAATTTTACACTCAGATTTTCATTATCTCAGAAAACAATCATGTTGTGCAGCGTCCTTTATACCAAACTAAACTACCCATTAAAATCCTCAAAATCGATAAATGCCATATTTCACTTTGGCGATTAACTGAGGCGCTACTTAGAACAGAGGGGTGCAGATTCGGAGAAAGAAACACAAGTCACAGGTGTATGCTGGCCGCAGGAGGGGGGGGGGGGGGGGGGGGGGGGGGCGGGGGTACCTTTCCCCCTCTGGCAGCTACCACCACCCCACATCCCCCATTCACGCACACATACATACATAGACACACACAGAAGAACACACGTATACTTCTGTTTAAATTTGTAGTAACTCGCACACAAACACACACACGCATACACACACACAAACACACACACACACACACGCGCGTGCATACACACACCTTTTTTTTAAGTGCTTTTTATTCCTCCAAATTATAAACATGTAACACACAAATGTTTAAATTTGTAGTTACAAACACACATACACACAAACACACACTAATAAACACACGTACTTGTGTTTAAATTTGTTTACCGCACATACACATACATTCACACACACACACGCACACATACACACACACACGCACGCACTCATAAACACACATACTCACGAACCACATTAGCACTCACGCACGCACGCAGACACACTTGCACATATTTGCACACGCATGTACGTGCTCACCAAACATACACACTGTACACACACACACACGCGCGCGCGCGCACAAACACACACTCACGGCGAATCCCAACGATTTGACGTTCGTCGAGAAAATCGCTTAGGTCGTGTTGCATCGTACTACATCGTATCGGTTCTTCTCCAAAACCATGGGCGTAGATCTGTCATTGATACCCATTCAACTGGGGGGATGATCTATTCATTCACCCCCCTGATGAATAGGTATTACGTAAGTCGCTATGACCAAAACCGTGGCTAATTCGAGCCGATTCGTTCTAGAAAATCGTTGCGAGTCGCCGTGAAAATCGTCAGTATGGGACTGGGCCTTAAACTACACTGCATAAAGATACTTTTAATCTGAAGATACTTTTATTCATCAAAATGTACACATGTCCATATTATGGATTACGTAAAAGAGAGGACAATCATCTATGTACAAAAGAAATTACATTATTCCCAAGATTGAACTACAGATACGAGCCGTAGGATACAGTAGGGCTAGCAATAATGTGCCATGATGGTCCTGTCGGGCAAGTGAAACAAAAGAAGCCATCAAGTTTCGGTGGCCCGAAATGGGCTGTGGCCAGACAAGAAAATAACATTATAATTGCAAATTATGCAATTGATTTTCCCGGTCGAGACACTACAATTTTGACTGAAAGAAATGTTGGTGCCCCTTAAGCTCCTATATTGCTGACTTCAAAGGGATAGCACAGTTCTGGTCAAACTGAATTTCATAACTAAAATATGTACATTATCATTACAAACTAATAGTAATAATAATTTAGAGATGATTTAATATTACACCTATTTTTCGTTACGTCACAAATACATTATTTTTTTAAGCGCCCTCTTAACCAACATTGTATTGTCCTTTCAAGCTAACAGACCAGTGCTATAATATAGTGTTCTAGATATAACATACTGTACAATTTGTTATGACATCAGTTAGATAACATGATTCGTTAAACAAATTTGTTTTGCATGTAAACGTTGATGATATATTTCAACAATTTCATAATATGATTTGAACATTCAAATTCATAGATATAATATTGTGTATACGCATGGGCGTCGATCTGTCATTGATACGCATTCATCAGAGGGGGATGATCTATTCATTCACCCCCCCCCCCCTGATGAATGGGCATTACGTAAGTATCGACGCCCATGTGTATATGTTGGTAGCAACAAGTATGCAAGTTCATGCTAGTTCTGGCAAAAATCTTACTTCATTTTTGGAACAGTAAACATTAAAGATTGCAGTATATTTACAAATATGATATGATTGGTATTTGTTTTAAAGGGATCCAGTAACTTTGTTAAAACATGAAGTGAAGAAAGGTTGGTACAATCTTTAATCCGATTATGTCAAATGAGTGATGTGTGAACATTCTATGCTACGTATATATACGTCATTTGACCGAGTAAATTCAACGAGCAAAATTGCAAAGTGACATTTGCTGACTCATTGCACTGCCTTTGTACATTAATTATCCAGTGGAGAATGTAAAATCCAAACATTTCAATCATCGATTTATTTGTAACGGAAGAGAAATTGCAATAATATCAACAATATACGCGATAAAAAAAAAATTGTTATTATTATTTTTATTTTGACAATGTTACTAGATCCTTTTTGATAGATTAAGGCAATGATACATTACTTGATTATATGTTTCATAGATGTCATGGATAAAAAGTTCTAGACTCATAACATAAACATTATATTGATTGCATTTGTTATTGAAAAAGATCAATGAATGATATTTGGTAGGCTTACCAAAAGGTATAAACACTGAGGCAGACAAGTTTTGCATTCTGACATTATATGACAGCTTAAAGGGGTAGTTCAGTTTTGGTATAGAGGGCGCTGCACGAAATAATTGTTTTTGTGAGATAATGACAAACTGAGTGTAAAATTTGAAACGGGTACAATTCTCTTTTTTTATTTAAACAAGTGCTCACATTTTTTCAAAAGTTTTCAAAAGAGGGTTTTAAATAGTTGTTGATGATCTCTAAATATCACATGCATACTTTCGTATGACAAATGGTTGAAACCAATGTTTTTTAAGAGAGCGCCCTTTTTGGTTTTAATTGCTCTTTCGAATGATAACAGGCTATTGACTTTTGTCGTTAATTTGATATACATTTCGAGTATGGTGTTCCTATAACTATTAGTTTGTAAGTTATTGTGCTGGTTCTGGTTACTAAAGCTCAGCCTTACCAAAACTGTACTAATAGCAAAGTATATACATGTACATTGACCTTTTGCAATATTACATTTATAAATATGCAATTTAGAGCAAATATAGATGTACAGTATGCAAGCAAAGGTAAAGAATAATACATTAGTCTGCTATAGAGATTATACATTGATTTGATAGTGCTTAGTTTATTTGGTTAAAGATATCAAATGGTAATATAGTATGTTTGTAAACGAGTATAAAAGACAAAGTTATACAATTTTTTTTACAGGCTGAATAAGCGAAAAATTAAATACAGTCTTGCACCCCCCTCCCCAAAACAAACAAACAAAATATTAATTTGTGCCCCTAGGCGACTCCTCGAAACAAATGCTTGCAGAAAAATCACAATAGAATATCGGCAAAATCATTATTATATATGATTTTAGGGAGGGCTGTTTTTTTATTTTATTTTTAACATATTGATAACATTTTACATGCTCATAACATATTCTTAAAATGCAAGCCTCCCATCCCCCTCCCCCACTAGAAATATATCTACACCACTGTCATGTATTAGGGTCCAGCAACATGTACAAGCTTTGCTTCGATCCTCGCTGGATAGGTCGAATTTTAGAGATGGACAGGCAGCATCTAGTAGGAGCTCCATTTAAATGTAAGTTTAATAATATTATGTTATGATATGATTGATTTATAAATATTACAATGTATTATGGCGTTAATAATCATTTTTAATGAAAGCCAACACAAAATAAAAACGACACCAACAACGATTCCTCGCTGGTTCCCTCTTGCATGTTCATTAGGATTGATACATTGTTTCATTGACGTATACCTCAATCTTTTCAAAAAGTGACATTTGAGACCTCAATCAAGTACCAATATCATTGTAACATTCTTCTGATGTAAAATTGATTACATTGATGTAAAATTGTATCCCGATTGTTCGCGCAAAGTATCCGAATTTGGATACTTTGAGCGATCGAAGTATCCGAATACGGATAGAAATATGACAAAGCAAAATACATTGAATTCTTCTGTTACATTAAGTAAAACAAGAAGGAGTAAGTGAAATGTTACAGTTTAAAGTCAATTGGTTGAATTTGCCAAATGTAGTTCTTTGCTGTGTTTACAAAGATCGCAATGAAATCTAATGAATTAAAATCTTGGATTGGATTTAACATGCATGACATGATTTTCGGTACCAGTCCTGCAGTGGATAAAAAGTACTAAGAAAGGAATTTCTTTTTTGCGATTTGCGATTTTGTGGAAGACAAACAATTGCCTCTCTGATACAACAACAACCTCCCCAGTGGGCAACTCAACCAATCTCCATATTCTATTTACCAGTGGAAAGTACCTTACAACGTTACTGATTCTTTATACAATTCACGTTGTAATATGCGTTCAATTTAGAAATTATGCGCAATGAGTTGATATGTTTGTATGTATACCAATAAATTAAAACAACACAAGTAATTATCTTAAGGTCTTTTGAGTAGAGCTCAATACTCATCAAACCATCCTCCCTACATGCAGTCAGTATGCTCTCATCCTTCAGGACAAGTATGTGTTTATTCGGATTTGATTACACTAATTCTATTGCAATATTAGATTTTGTGGAAGACAATGAATTGCTCCCATGATACTACAGCAATCTCTCCAGTTTCAACCAATTTCACTATGCTATCTACCAGTGGAAAGTCCCTGAGGACTGTTCTGATTTTCTGCAGGTCCTTTGTGTAGAGCTCGATACTCAGCAGATCATCCTCCCTGCATGCAATCAGTATGTTATCATCCTCCAGGACAGCAATGCGTGTATTAGCAATATCCACCTTGATGTGATGAAGGACGGTGCCTTTCTCATCATCAATGACCCTGACTGACTTTGACCCATCATGCACTAACAGCCTTTTGCTGTGATTCATGTGACAGATTTCCCGAGGCACATAGCCATGGCACAGAATCTCCCGAGATGGCGCACCACCTTCTGGTCGGAATACAACAATATTCTTGATATTACGATAACCAACGTATATGTTGTCCTGTTTGTCTACACACATGCCGCCCCAACCTCCATCATTCCATGAGAGTGTGTTGAACTGAACATTGAACCTCTCCCATGCCTGTGTGTACAGTGTGATGTTGTTGTCAGCATCTCGTACAACATAGCGACCATCAGACAAGACAGATACACGGAATACCTTCACACCCCTCAGCACTGTTTCCTGCGGCCCATCAACAGTGAACATCTCAATTGCCTCCCCACCCAAAAAACCAACAGCCACCCGACTATCAGGCAAAGGCACTGCATCCCATGGATAGCTATGTGAGAGTGCGAATGTGCTCACCTTCTCAAGCTGCCAGTCAGCTAGTTGCAATTCACCTAGACTGATGGGAGTACCGCTTTTGGTGAATTTCAACCGCTTTGCACGGTCAGCTATTGATTTGGGCTGCATGGCATCAGGATTATTTGCATCCAACATTTTCTCCAAATCACAACAAATAGCTTTGTGGACAGCCAGTGTCTGCCCTTCTAGCAATGCCTTGATACCATTGCCGACTAGCTCAGATGCACTTCGAATGCAACACATCTCTATGTCATCAGATTCCTTGATCTTCTCAAGTTGCGCGATGTAAGAAGCTTGTTCTTGTTTACACCGGTCGATGAGATCATTGCGTTGCCTAGTGAGATGATTCACTGCTTCTTCATACGATTGGTTGATTTCAGCTATCTTCTGATCTAGTTCCACCTCAACAACTGCTTTATGTTCCTTAACTAGCTCTTCGTGTGCCTCGATCTTCGCAATTTGGGTTTCAGCTTTCTTCTGAAGGGACTTGATTTGTTCCTGGATCGTTTTCTTGTAGTCAGACACCTCTTTGATCTCGTGATCCGGTTTGCTGTGGTCGAGCATGCGACATCTGAAGCAAATGGACACGTTACATGATGTACAGACATACAGCTTCTCTTCCTCTGGATGCTTGTTACAGAAACGTTTTACTTTGACCTTTCCCTTCTTGACTTCATCCATGCTGGCCACATCGTGTTTTACGTTCTTCTTGAACTTCCCATGAGCCACTGCGCATGGGTCACACATGTGATCGTCACACTGTGCGCAGTATTGAGACGCGGGGGATTTATCTTCCGGGTCACATATAGCATGTATGGTGCAGCTTCTTTCGACATATTTCATGTCCTCAACCATCGATTGAATCAAAATATTAGTTTGCAGTTTAGATATTTTTCCATTGTTGATTTTGGTTATCTGACGACAAATCGGACACGAGAGCTGGTTTTGTTGGGGATGACATTCGTAGAGATGGACCAAACATTTCTTACAAAAAGTGTGCCCACAACTCAGGAACTTAGGTTCGGTGAAATAGTCGAAGCATAGGCAGCATTCTAAACTTTGAGCAACTACAGCATCTGTAGTTGCCATGGCTCTGTAAATAGGACATATATAGATTGAAAGGTCACGAGTACTGATTGGATGATGGTAATGTTCTTCATAAATCAAATTAAAACATTACTACAAGCTAGCTGATCTGCCTGTCAAATAATATACAAACTTATTGCAGTCTGTATACTCATCAGAAACCTTTTCTTTCTATGTCAAAATAATGCTCTGAATTGTTTGTGATAGAAATAATGTAACAGCTTTTGAAACTCTCCGAAGTCCAGATAGGTTTTGCAAATATTAAAATGTCAATTTTCCTCACAATGCTTGCAATGAGACATAACGACACATGCAGAGTAGTTACTGGTGAAGTTGGCATGTTTGATCGCAGTGTACCACGGATCGGGTAAGCTGCACGTATTAAATCTAACATCACGAGTACCATACATAGCTTCCGTTAGGCAAGGCCAACAGGAAACAAGAATAAGGAAAAAAACACACATGATAAAAAGCACCAAAAAAAAATCGCATGCGCTCTGGTAAATAGATCTAGATTTGGGAGAGGGTTACCCCACACGCGTTAATGGTTCAAGTTGGAAATTATCATTCTGAACATGGCCGTAGAAGAGAGTTGAATATATTTTGATAATTGTACTACATGCATCCTCGCTTTGTAGGATGCATATAATTATGGTTATATTTAAATGTTATTCTCATGGAGGAGGGGGAGGTGGGGTAGCCCCCTTAGCACCCCCTTCTGCGAGGAAGTGTTCCAGGAAATGCCTTCCATATGGATATGTCATTGGAATGGTATATTGCGCTACTCTTTAACATCATTGGCCTAGCCAGGGTCTAGTTGTTCAGGTACAAACACGAGATGGCGCTATATACATTTTCTCAGAGCGTGTTAACCTCTTGTATTGTGAGGGTCAAGCTAGGGTAGTTACTCTGTTGAAGTGTTCAGATGTATAATTATCTACTGCATAAGTATAACTGTCTACTAAAACAGAGCAATGAGTTAGTGAATATGGCTTTGCATTTCGTTCCTTACTCGGTCATAATATGACTTTCATTTACCGTAGAATTTGCACATATCAGATCACAGACATACACATTTTATCAGCTCTCCGTCAGTTCTTTTCACGTGTCTAAAAAGTTACTGCTAGATCCCTTTAAAGGGTACCACCACCCCGAAATAATATTCTTATACATAAAAGATAACATCATTAGTAGTCCATTCCACCAACAAGCTCAGACAAATATGTTTCCAGCAAAAAATTATATAAATGAAAACACGCCTCATGTGTGGTGTCTGCATGTGCGAAGACTACCTTTGACCAGGGTGAACGATCGATCGGGATTCTATTGTCTCCAAACGTACGCGCGAATATAATTGGCGCACTCTCAGATGTGGGGCACATATTGAACCATCATTATAATGATGGATTCGTAAGTGAGGGAAATGAATTGTATTTTTTATGAATTGCACAAGCCTTTGCAAAGCGTTGAGCAGATCTATTTAATATCACACAACGGTACCAAAACGTATAGTTATTTGTTATTATTTGCCTGGTGGTTCCCTTTAAGATTAGACATCAGGAATCGGGTTAGGTTTTGGGATAAGGGTAAGAGTATGATTGAGGTTCGAGTTCAGAGTTCGACAATTCGAATTCTCAGGCTTCATGTTGTAGACAAAATCAGACGTAGACCAAATGTGTGTAGACCAAGCAAGTATTATAAACCTAATCCAGACTATTCGGCCACAAACAAGAGATGGCGCTGTTGATATTGTCTAATTCTGCAGAATAACACTTACAATTCTCTGTTGTCATTGTGTTCCAAGTAGCAAATTCTTCTATGGCCATTACCTATGGGAATATGTACATTGTTATCCACATAAGTGACGAGATCTTGTTAATATTTGATCATTCATAAAATGATCAATGCATTTTCTGCACTTGATATTCATACAGCAAATATGTAAGTATATTGGTTAAAGTGATACCTGTAAAGTGTCAGATATTGCACAAAATGACATTTGAGACTTCAATCCTATATCAATATCATTGTAAAATACAATTGAAAGATTTGTGAAAGTTTGAAAGAAAACGAACACTGTTTACCTAGTGAAACAAAACGAATATTGAGTTCATATTTTATCACCTAATACTGATGGTCTGCCATACTTTTGTCGCAGTAATGAATGATCCGTTTGAGATATTCGCACCCGTGTATTTTTACACACGTAGTACATAATTCATGGAATTTGAACTCGCTCGGCTCAAAGTTCAATCTCCGGAATGTTCTCACGGGTGCTGCATGCGGACGTTCTCAGCTTAGACAATTGTACTTTTTTTTTCAATTGCGTTGATTAACGCTTTAGAAATAATGATTTTCAATGATAATTATCTTCATACTAAAGGGACATTTGAAAAAATCAAACCCTATTTTATTCTTCTCTTACCATAAGCTAAACAACACGGTAGAAGAGAAACGAGGAAGCTCCAAGTAATTTTCGTGGATTTGGACACTTTACAGGTATGACTTTAAGCACTAGCTATTAAAGTGACTCAATCAGATTGTTGATGTAAACAGGTTAAATTTACTTTTAAAGGATGAAGAAAAAAAATCGATGAGACAAAGATTCATGATTCAGAATAGAAAGGAAATGAGCCTGATAGTGAGACTACAAAGCAATTGTTTTTTCCTGGCATCATTTGAAGCCTTTATCAGAATCAACTTCTACATTTTATCATCGTGAAGTGGTGTATGAAATAATTTACTGAACTTGAAGACGCCTGCAAAAGAAGGACAATATTTATCTTTAAGACTAAGTATGACTTATTTGCACAGGTGACCAGTATCAATTTACGTATGATAAACATAACCGCAATGGTAATGATGATATTATGTTTCGATCAGCAGTAACACAACTGCTATTATCTCAGGACTCAAAGTAGCCAACATTTGAATGTCCATAGCGCCATCTCTTGGTTCAAGCAGGGAAGTGGGAGTATCGGTGTTTGTTTTTCCTATTGTCGTTTTGTTTATAGTACAAAGTGAACAAATCCCATTAATAGAGTTCTGATTTTGTCTGGAAAAAAATCTGACTAAAATGGGCCTGCGTTCGAAACCAAGGCATTGTCTCTCGGATGGTGATGATGAAGGGCGGTCCATGCAGGCTTTATGCTATAAATAATCATAATCAATTGACCGCCTGTATGTGTAAATGTGCATGTAACCAATAAAATATTTTACTCTGGTGCTTAAGTTTAGGAGGGAAACTACTGTATTACAATCTACTTGTAATCATTGACGCCCCTATACCCAGGGGGCAAAGGGGGTTTGTCAGCTTTTGCCTGTTGTAAAAGGTTGGCCACCAGAAATGGCTTCTAGGACCTTCTAGGATCACAACCTAGGTGGACAACCTCGCGGACAAGCTGCTCAAAGCCCACAGAATGAGTTTTAAGAAAATCACCGCTACTGTAGCTATATGGTGGGTTTAGGCCTTAGGGGTCATGAAGTCCCGATCTCACATTGTTCATGATTACACCACGATGCTTAATATTATCTGCTTGTCAATTCTTTGACGTCTTCCTTAGATTCCTGCGCATAATATGATACCAAATTTGAGCATATTGCATATTTGGTTGTTGTGAAAAATGTTGTTAAAGCGTGATGCGTCACACACGGAAGTGACATTTTTAATGGAGCGTTTATGTATAAAAAGCAAATATAGTACCAATAATTACAAACAATGATATATTTTAATCAGTACAAACTAAATGTGCATCAAAATAACACACGGAAGTGACATTTTTAATGGAGCGTTTATGTATAAAAAGCAAATATAGTACCAATAATTACAAACAATGATATATTTTAATCAGTACAAACTAAATGTGCATCAAAATAACTTTATATATGTTTACCATGAAATAAACTGGTTAAAAACACTAAACAATAACATAAGCAATAAAAACAAAGAAATACATAAGAATTTGAATCTGTTCATGTAATTATTTCTTTAGATCTCTTCAAAATTACATTCACTGATACAAAAATGCATCAAAACATAATAAAACTTTGTTAGTGTTCCATGAATCAGACACAATAAGAGTTGTGGTGTAGGGAGGGTGGGGGCCCGGTGGGGGGGGGGGGGGGGGGGGGGCATGACCAAGCCTTATTGTCAGTGGACTCCACAACAGTATTAAAATGATTACCATTAGTATTATGATGGATTTAGTGTGGTCAGGAGACTAAATAAATAGTCTCTATTTGTAGTTGTCTTTCATATTTTTGAGCTCAGATTACAGGATATTATTACAGCCGTGGATAGTTTTGAAAAATTTACCCAACAATGCTTTCTATGACCTACGATAACAACCAGGTTGGACAATTTAACTGCTGAAAGTATGAAGTGAAAATTGAAAAGTGCCCTTTCTATACATGTATACTAACCATACTTTCTGAGATACGCATACATATTTTGAATGAGAGAACCAGTTATAAAACAAAAGTCCATTATTGCAGATAATAATATCTACCAAGCCAAACAAACAAATACATGCAAAACATCAAATGTAAATTGTAGTTTCGGCAAAACATGGTATTATCGCTTTCTGTGAATGATCTTTTCAATTTCTGATATCCCAGATTTCCGTGAATTTTCTATTCATTTCTTTAGTCACCAGCTGCTATCACTGATATCCACGAATGTTCTATTCATTTTCTAAGTCACCAGCTGCTATCACTGATATCCACGAATGTTCTATTCATTTCTTAAGTCACCAGCTGCTATCACTGATATCCACGAATGTTCTATTCATTTTCTAAGTCACCAGCCGCTATCACTGATATCCGCGAATGTTCTATTCATTTTTTAAGTCACCAGCTGCTATCACTGACATCTGCGAATGTTTTATTCATTTTCTAAGTCACCAGCTGCTATCACTGATATCCGCGAATGAGCTGCAATCTCTGCTTTCCGCGAATGTTCTATTAATTTTCTGAGTCACTGCTGCTATCACTGCTTTCCATTATAGCAGTGCACTGCACCCTTCTGCACTTGGTTGTTATGCCCTGACAACGGCAGCCTATGTAGCATGGAACCGCCTTCTTTGAGCAAGAACAGTTCTTCTAGCATCCCCTGACACATCCACACGATAGTGTCTTTTCCATCGATTCAGGCCAGGCTTGTTGTGTAGATGGCACTGGAATTGGTTTCCCATCAGTCAAGGACCATCCGAACTCTGTACACGATGGAATGTTTGGCTTGGCGATATGCGCATTCTTGTCAATGATGGTCGCATGAGCAGCTCTATTTAGGTGTAAGAGGAAATCATCTTCTGTGGGAGGCAGCAGCTTCAGGAGAGTTGACTTGTTGTTCAAGAACTTGTAGGCTCTCAATTTTTCAAGATCAGAATCTTCAAATTGGTCGCTTTTGGTGGTGTACACATCTATGGTCAGTTCTCGTGCCTGGGTGATGAGGTCGCCTGTTATGGCATTTGCTTGGTTGTCACCATAGTCTACCACTGCAGGTGTGTTTCGTTTCATGCTGCTCTTGAGCCATGCTTTCTTGCCGCTGAAGCATGGGTAGCTAGTGGTATCTCTGCCACTCAGACTGCGCATGACACAGATTATTGTTAGTGGTGGACAACTCTACATTTTTGATTTCACAGGGAAGCATGAGTGCAGTAATAGTTCTCCATCTTTGTTCAAGGAAGACGGCAGTATGAGAAGTGGTACCAATGCTAGCCTGGTGAAGGTCTTAAAAGAGGAAACCAAAGTGACATGTGTTTCCGATTTGCCTCAGGATGACAACAAAACAGCAGTTGTTGTTGATGCAATGTGCGCCATACGGCGTTGGTCATTTCACAAAGGGGAAACATTTGAAGCAATCGCCAAACGGTACACAAATATGTTGCTGAAAGATGTTCCTGTTGGTACCGAGATCATACACTTTTGTTGCGACAGATACATTTGAGCCAGCCTGAAGTCTGCTGAGCAGGAACAGAGGTATACCCGATCCAAATTAGCCAAGGTATATGAAGTCAGTGGGCAGTACACAGCTCCTGATTGACAGGAGTTTGTCTCTGTATCAGCAAACAAGGCGAACCTTCTGAGCTTCTTGTGTGAAAGGTGGTGTGAGAATGAACAGCGTGAACCTTCTCTTGGCCAAACTCATCTGTACCTTGGTGGCGGATTCAAAGAAGAAACAAAATGTGTGCTCCTCACAGGAGGATCTGTGGTGGAAGTTCCAGCCCTTGAATCTACACAACAGGAGGCTGATACACGGGTCATACTCCACACACTCTACAGTCTCAAGAATGATGGAGTCGACAGCGTTGTCATACATACCACGGTGCAACAAATCTCACGGATCTCTCAGAGATGTGGGTGAGGACATCCCATAATGCATACCTACCTATCCATATGATTGTAGCACTGGGGCCATCACAGAAAATGAATATAACATTCACGGATATCAATGATAGCAGCTGGTGACTAAGAAAACGAATAGAACATTTGCGGATATCAGTGATAGCAGCTGGTGACTTAAGAAATGAATAGAAAATTCGCGGAAATCTGTGATATCAGTTGGCGAGTTAGAAATTGAAAAGTATTTACATTGTATGTTTTGTAGGTATTTGTTCATTTGGCTTGGTACATATTATTATCTGCAATAATGGACTTTTGTTTTATAACTGGTTCTCTCATTCAAAATATGTATGCTTATCTCAGAAAGTAGGGTTATACACGTATAGAAAGGGCACTTTTCAATTTTCACTTCATACTTTCAGCAGTTAAATTGTCCAACCTGGTTGTTATCGTAGGTCATAAGCATTGTTGGGTAAACATTTCACAACAATCCACGGCTGTAATAGTATCCTGTAATCTGAGCTCAAAAATATTAAAGACAACTACAAATAGAGACTATTTATTTAGTCTCCTGACCACACTAAATCCATCATAATACTAAAATGGTAATAATTTTAATACTGTTGTGGAGTCCACTGACAATAAAGCTTGGTCATGCCCCCCCCCCCCCCCCCCCCCCCCGACCCCCACCCTCCCTACTCCACAACTCTTATTGTGTCTGATTCATGGCACACTAACAAAGTAAATTTATTATGTTTTGATGCATTGTTGTATCAGTGAATGTAATTTTGAAGAGATCTAAAGAAATAATTACATGAACAGATTCAAATTCTTATGTATTTCTTTGTTTGTATTGCTTATGTTCTTTATTGTTTAGTGTTTTTAAATAGTTTATTTCATGGTAAACATATATCTAAAGTTATTTTGATGCACATTTAGTTTGTAATGATCAAAATATATCATTGTTTTTAATTATTGGTACTATATTTGCTTTTTATACATAAACGCTCCATTAAAAATGTCACTTCCGTGTGTGACGCATCACGCTTTAACAACATTTTTCACAACAACCAAATATGCAATATGCCCAAATTTGGTATCACATGATGCGCAGGAATCTAAGGAAGATGTCCATGAATTTACAAGCAGATATCATCAAGCATCGTGGTGTAATCATGAAAAATGTGAGATCGGGACTTCATGACCCCTAAGGCCTAAACCCACCATATAGCTACAGTAGGGGTGATTTTCTTAAAACTCATTCTGTGGGCTTCGAGCAGCTTGTCCGCGAGGTTGTCCACCTAGATTGTGTTCCTAGAAGGTCCTAGAAGCCATTTCTGGCCACCAACCTTTTACAACAGGCAAAAGCTGATATCCGAAAAAAATGGGGTGTTTGCCCCCTGGGTACTAACATTCTCTCAACACTGTTCGATTATTAATTGTTCGAAGTTTTAGTGTAGACAGCTTAAAAGAGCGCATAGTACTACAAATCCAAAGTACGGTCCTGAAAATGACTTTGTTTGAAATTGCAACTAAAATGGCAAAAATCCACTTGACTAAGTTCTTAAGAAATGGATTTCAATCCTATTCATCTACAATGGACAGAAGCTTGTTAAACAGAATTTCCATTCTCTACAAGAATAGTTCAGTGCTTGTTTTTGTGTTTGATCTTTTTATAGGAACGAATCCCCAGGGCCCCCGTTGCAGAAAGAGATTATACAATCGATTGTAAAGTTGCAATTAATTGTAAGACAGATCATAGGACTAAATAGGCAAATCGTATTGATTCAAATGCGTATAACTAACAAGTACAATCGATTGCAATTCTTTCTGCAACGGGGCCCAGATCTTATTTCATGATTATGGTGACCAGAGTCGATCTTGGTATTCAGAGGGTTAAAGAACAAATATATTCTATATTAAAAGTCAAACCTGTCACATGTCTATAGCAGCCAACTTGTCTTTAGTGGCCAACTATACAGTGATCCCATTCGGAGAAACAGCATTGTGGAACGGTGGAACCTGTCTAAAAAGGTTATCTGTCTACAGTGGTCTAATGTGTAATTTTCCCTAGACT